>JAENPR010001246.1:0-194515 GCA_018135685.1 Themeda triandra | reverse complement strand
AAAAAAATCAGACGATTGTGCAACAGCAATTTCCTTCCCCCAATAAAAAAAAACTAGTACATATATCTATCACTATAATGGATATGCAGGTTTACATTTCAGAGCTGAAAAATTTGCGCGTTAATGCAAACTTCAATTATTTCCACATAACCAATACGTTGGAATCTGCTACTGAAAAACCAATGAATTTATAGCATCCCATATCATTTTTGGAATGCGGCTTGCTAAATTTCTGTTCGTGCGGATGGATTCCAAATCTACAGACAGTCACTTCAAGTCCAGTTACCGGCCCATCCTGCCATTTTATGAGCCTCCCCGAAATAGCAAAAGCATCAGCCGCACATCTCCAACGAAACACCCACAAAAGTAGCAGCTCCCCCCCCACCCATTCGGCAATCCCTTCCCCTAAAATCTACCCCACGCGTCAGTGTCCGCCCCGGCCCATCGGACGGCCCGCGCCCCCCGCGAAATCCCTAGATCGGACGGCCCTGGTCCGCCCGCAACGGCCTATAAATCCGCGGCCTCACCGCGCCCACGCGCTCCCTCCTCTCTTTCCGCCTCCACCCCCAGCTTCGTCGACGCGCGCGGCGGCCCCTCCTGCTCCACCCTTCACCGGCGGCGGCGGCGATGCAGATGGCAGCGGCATTGGCCCCCACCGACGCCCTGCCAGGCTGCGGCGGCTGCGGCCGGCGGCGCCGCACCCCACCCCCACGCCGCGCAGATGGCGGCGGCGGCCGCGTCGCCGCACCCGCACTCCGCACCCGCACCACCACATGCCGCAGCCGCGGGTGGTCATCCCGTACCCGCCGCCGCACCACCCCATGGTGGCCGCCGCGCCGCCGCCGCCCCCGCAGTTCGTCAAGCATTTCGCGGCCCCGCCGGCCTCGGTCACGCCGCCGCCGCCGCCCGCGCCCGCGCCCGCCGGATCCGGCGGGAACGGGAGCGGGGGCGAGGACAACCGCACCATCTGGGTCGGCGACCTGCAGTACTGGATGGACGAGAACTACCTCCACAGCTGCTTCGGCCCCAGCGGCGAGGGACGTTCGCTCTCTCTGCCGGAGCTTCCCTGCTCCTCCGATCCGGCGTTTTCCCCGTACCGGATCTCGAATCCTGCTAGGTGTATCCCATGGTTCAGCGTTGATTCGTCTGTGCTGTGATGTAACAGGCTTAGCTGCGTAGGTTTGCGGCAAATCCTGGGTCGGTAACGAAAAGCAATGCGCTTTGTTTGTAGTCTGCTAGCCTCGGTAGTTGCTAAGGCGCCAACTTTCACGTCATTTCAATTCCTGCTGTTTCGGCGACCCAAGGTAGTTACGTAAATTTATCAAACTGCCAAATCTTGATTTGCACGGTCGTGTAGCATCTGACATAGAGTAGTCATAACTCTCCCCTACCAATTTGTTACATGATTGGAAATGTGGACTGAGTTTGTGATATTCTATTCAATTGTGTTGGTCAGGTAGCAACGTAGTCACCTTTTCAGTTAAGGCTACTGTATTTGACTTAAATGGCTATCCCTTTAATTTGTTGGTCATGAGTGTCGGTGTTTCCTTGACAGGCTTGCTCTACAATCAAGTATCTTTTATTCCATGCATTACTGATTGCCAATTGGCTAGTCATCTGCTGTTGTGTTGTTATAAGGTAGTAACGTCATCAAATATTCAGTTAAGACTACTATATTTGGCTTAAATGGCTTATCCTTTTTCTTGATAACCCAGTAGTTTTGCTGCATCTACCAAGATTTCTTTTGTCCTTTCTTTGGGAGATTCGCTCAGTCATTACGTTACTGTTTTCTCCATGCGTTACTAATTGATGTCGGTGTTTCTTTGAGAAACTTGCTCTACCATTAACTATATTTTATTCCATGCATTATTGATAGCCAATTCGCTAGTCATCTGCTGTTTTGTTATTATAAGGTAACTTCATCAATTTTTCAGTTAAGACTACTATATTTGGCTTAAATAGTTTATCCTTTTCTTGATAATGTGGTAGTACTTGCTGCATCAAGTAAGATTTTGTTGTCTTCTCTTGACAGATTTGCTCTGTCATTACGTTACCGTTTTCTCCATGCGTTATTAATTGCCTTTTTGCTATTCATCTGCTTTTGTAGGTGGTGAATATTAAAGTCATTCGCAACAGACACTCGGGAGTTTCCGAGGGTTATGGTTTTGTAGAATTTTTTCTCACGTGTCAGCAGAGAAAGCACTACAGAATTTTCTGGTCATGTAATGCCTAATACTGACCGGGCTTTTAAGTTAAACTGGGCATCATATAGCATGGGAGAAAAACGCACGGAACTTTCATCTGATCACTTTCGATATTTGTTGGCGATTTGGCTATTGATGTCACTGATGAGATGTTACTGGAGCTTTTTTCTAACAAATACCGATCAGTCAAAGGAGCTAAAGTTATTATTGATGCAAACACAGGCCGTTCTAGAGGCTACGGCTTTGTTAGGTTTGGAGATGATAATGACAAAACTCATGCAATGACTGAAATGAATGGTGTATACTGTTCTACAAGACCAATTCGTGTAGGACCAGCGACTCCTAGAAGATCTCAAGGTATTTCCAGATATTGTTTTGTCTTTAGCCCATGATTCCAGTTATTACACATCTAGTCAGTGCTATTTGATCATAGTTTTATGCTTCCATATGAGTGTTCCCTGTAATAAATATGCTATAAGTTCCACACATATAACTGGGAGTTGTAACAATCAATTTTGCTGCATATCTATTTCTTATTGCTTGATGTTATGTTTTTTAGGTTGTATTATATTTCAATATTTTGAGTACATGTTAATACATGCATCATGCATACATGTTCAAATAAGTAATATATGGGGCCTGGTTTTCCTAGCATCTACTCCAGCATATTGGGGGTCTGTGGGTAGATGTCCAGTTTTTTTATCAATAACTTTCCCATTTGACATGCCTTTTGATTTTTATAATTGCTTATTTTTAGGTGATTCTGGATTCTTCTCCACCAAGGCAATCTGATGTTGACTCTACTAACAGGACGGTAAGGCTCTTCAGTGGCTTTGGCTGCCTTAAAGCACATCTATTTATTGATAACAGTTATACTAGCCTTGCTCTATTTTACTTGCTGTTGGACTTGGGAATGTTCTCCCATGCATGCCTTTCGTAATGAGTTTTTTTAGGTAAAATATGTTTGCAGAAAGTCAAAAAGTATGTAGTGATGTGAACATGCTTTTGGAAGCTAAATATGTTTGTAGAAAGTCAAAAAGTTTATAGTGATATTAAAAACTAAAATGCTTTTCAAAGCAAATGAACTAATATCATTTTCTTGTAACAGCTCCAAATACTATCTATGTGTTTTTGTAGTCAATATTTTATATGGTTGTCCGCATGCATTCTAGGATGATGTACTGAAATGCTATATCAATGTGCTGTAGGTATATGTTGGTGGGCTTGATCCCAATGTTAGTGAAGATGAACTGAGGAAAGCATTTGCAAAATATGGTGATCTTGCCTCTGTCAAAATTCCTTTTGGGAAGCAATGTGGGTTTGTTCAATTTGTAAACAGGTATATCTGAGATAATGTCTAAACTTGCATTTTTACACCATAGTATCATAATAAACATCCAATTGTCAACTGTTTATTAAGTTTCTACTTCGCTGTAAAATTTTAGATTACATAAAACTTTCTTGTCTTGTATTGTAGAGCTGATGCTGAAGAAGCGCTGAATGGACTGAATGGATCAACTATTGGGAAGCAGGCAGTTCGACTTTCCTGGGGCCGCAGCCCTGCAAGTAAACAGGTAGAACAGATTTCATTCCAATTTTGCTTTATTGTCATGATAATAGTATAATTCAAATTGGTCATACTCCTTCTAGATGCGGCGTATTATAACTCCTTAGAGCCCGATTAACTCCATTATTTTCAAGAAAGGGAATGAGAGAACCTCAGATGAAGAAATATTTGAAAGGAAAAGTATTTTTAACATGAATATGTTCCTACACGATAATCAGATTATCCTTGATGTTGTGGTATCTAGCTGGAAGGACTTGTTCTTCCATAGTTATCATTGGCATGGTTTCTAAGGCTTCAAGTAAGCATGGTTGTTGGAGGTAAAGTGTCCAGTTGCCTAGGTAATAGGAGGAGTGGAAAAATAGGAAGCACAACTCTCCCTTTGGTGCTTATTTGGATGGTGTTGGTTGTGGTGGTGTTTGGTCTGGACTTGGATAGGAGGGGATGTTTCGGGGACAGGGAGACACTTGCTGGGGGCGAGCCCTGTCATGTTCCTTTGCTATTCCTTATCATTACTGGTGCATGGTAGTGGGGTTTGGTCGGTGATGGGACTTGGGACTTGAGGGGAGGTAGTGATGCTTTAGGTCTTTTGGCTTAGAATGGGCTTTCATTCAGTAGTGACTCATCGCTTTATTCAGTTTGGCCCATGTATGCTCCTATTTTCTGTTTTTCTGCCCTAATGTGGTTATATTTTTTGGATTTTATGGGTCCGCCGGATGGCCCAAGCACTGGCTGATAAAGTGGCTAAGGAGTAGTCTGCTCACTACTACTCACCTAGGTAGGCTTCGCCTGCTTGCCCTGCACACAAACAGAAGCCATAAATTTCTTTGATGCTTCCTTTCTTTGGTGCCACTCCAAGTCGATCAGGCGGGGGTTGGGGCATTGGTTGCGGGGTGAGATGAGCTTTGCCGGAGACGGGTCGACTGCATAGTTAGGGGTTGGGGCATTGGTTGGAGCACACTGGCCATGGCGCAAGGCGAGCTCCAGCGCACACTGGCCACGGGTGTTGGGGTTGTGGGGTGAGGGTCTGTTGGGAGGTGGAACAGAGAAGAAAGGGATTTAAAATAAGAAAAAAAAGAGAAGGGACCTTGCCATGGGGCAAGGCGAGCTCCAGCGCGCACTGGCCGTGGAGGTCGGGGTTGCGGGGGTGAGGGTCTGTTGGGAGGTGGAACAGAGAAGAAAGGGATTGGAAAGAAGAAAAAAGAAACGGGACTGATGAGTGGCCCCATGTGTTAGGTGCCTCATCCAACTTTCTAGCGTCCCTCAGTGTTAAACATGAAGCATGCTCCCATCTCTCAAATCTGGGATGGGTCATCCCATCCCACCATGTCCCCAAACCAGACACAACCTTAGCTAGTTTTTTTTATCAGGATTTGTTATTCAGATTTGGTTTATTAAGCGCCTAAATATGTGTATCCATCAAAGAAGTAGTCTCCTTGTTCACTGGTTTGAGTTGACCATGGCGTGGATCCTTTCTCGTTTGATGAAACCTATCCAGTTGCGTCTACCTCTCTACCCATTTTGTTCTCTTTCCGACGCACATCTAGTACACTATCCCTAGCGTTCTGTTTGTCATGCATGCCATAACTTGTTGGCATCATAGATTGACCAATGAGCTTTGACTATGTTGGGGCCAACACTGCGAAGCTAAAGCATATCATCCCCCAGCTTGTGACGATGAAGTCCCTTGTTGACTCCCACAACAACACAGAAATTCTGCCTGGGTGAAGAAACCGTCCCAGATGGTTCGCTGCCACTTGAACCTCGCATCCTCATATGCGTGGTGGCAGCAGTAACACCCCCCCTCCCTCTCTGTCAAGACTTTCTTAGAGAGGTGGTCAAAGTTGGAATTGTTTGACTCCTTGGGAAGTGAGACTTGTATTCTTTTTGGGATGGGAGGGCGTATGTTGTTCGTACTCATTTTTCACTAAGATTTCTGTAGCCCTTTTGTCATGTCTATATTTATATATTATTGCATGTAACCCTCTCTATTGAATTATATCTCAAAGTGTTATTCCTTAATATGTATTGAATTACATTATGGGATACTTGCTATTGCCACTTTCCATATTGGGTAATATTTTTTCCTTAACCCGTATTAGTGGTTGGAGAGTTTGCCCACCCTGATGGCAGGCTCAAATCTTCTCAAACATATTTAGACTACACAGTTTTTCTGTCTTCATCTAAAGCCTGCTGGTCAGTTGGCCTCACAGAATGAAGTTGACATGGCTAGAATGACCTTTGTTCGTGTACATATTCAAGTCTCAACTTTTGCTGTTTTCATTGTTGCACTGTAGTACAAGCCCTCTTTCAATCTGATATTCATTTATATTTGGACTATGGACTGGAGGGTTCACTCAGGAGGCCTTATAGATTGCTCCTACATTTTCGACTTTGACTAAGACCTTGACCATAATAGTTTTGCAAACATCTCATCTGGTAACATGAATTTTTTTTAGATTTTTCATGAATCTGTAACTATTTGAATATATAGCTAGGAAACTATTAGTGCTCAAAGTTTGGAGTCAATAGTGTCAGTTTTTCATCAAAAAAGGTGTACCTCAGATTTCTCCGGATACCAAGCGCATGAACATGTGTGCTTAACATCTTAAGTAGCCTAGGGGCTTGAGGCTGTCCAACATGTTGGATAGTTATGCTGAAGCCTCATAAACTTGTCTCTGCATGAAGATAAACCCTGTAAGCCCCTCTTTGGAAGATAAATCCTCCAAGCCCCTCTTTGTAGGTGAGTTGTCTTAAGAAACTGTCTTACTAGTTACTAGAAAATCTGGCTGAGAGAGTTTAATCTTAGGTCTGCTTAAGATTCCCAAGAAGCATCAGCTAAGCAGGCTCATATAGCTAATAGCAGCATATGTGTTTCTCTAGATTTAGTTTAGCCGTTTACCTTTGGAAGAAATAGTGGCAGCCGTTTGGAGTGTAGTCTTTCGTACTACTAATACCATGTGTTGTCAACTTGTCATCATAACCATGTTTGTGCACTAGAATTGGAATGACGAATCTGTATCTTTAATTAATATTTCCTGTCACTTCTAAAGTATTTTTTCTCATGCATGGAATTTTTTGCATTCTTTTGCTGTAATGTGTATGAGGCTTAACTACTACTATTCGTTTTGCTCACTTGGAATTTTTTTTTGTGTTTTCCAGTCTAGGGGTGATTCTGGCCACAGGCGCAACGGCAATGGCAATGGCATGTACTATGGGACACCATTTTATGGTGGATATGGCTACGCCTCACCGGTTCCCCACCCAAACATGTATGCCGCGCCTACGGAGCCTACCCGTACTATGGCAACCAGCAGCTAGTGAGCTAATGCGGCGATGCGCTTGCTCGGTTTCCCCCTCGGAGGAAACAAGGTTTTGGTCCAGTAAGCATAGTAGCTATGATGAGATATTATAGGTGGCCATAAAAATGGGCGAGAGAGACGAGACAGGTATATGATGATAATGCTACCTGCAGATCTGTGCTGCTAGTAGAACCTAAAAGAGCTTGTAGTAGACAATAAAACCTATTTTGCTAGAAATTTTGACTAATAAAACTAAAGCTATCGGGTGTTGTGACTATCTCTGTTTGGTTTGTGTGCTTTGTTTTAGGTTGCATTTTTTCGGTGGTTGCTCTTGCTGTATGCTTGGTTCGTCAGTTGCTGTCACTTCGCATCAGTTGCTAGCTTGGAGTTGGATGATTTTTGCATGCATCTGTAATCTGTTGGTAACTATTCTGGCATTCTGCAGCTAAGCTAGCTGCTGCCCCTGTTAGGCTGTCACTGTCAGTACGAAGTTTAGGGCCCAACTGCAGTGGGGCGATGCTAAAAAAAAAAGCAGTGGGGCCAAGCTATCTCGCCAAGACTGGGTTTAGAGGTTCTGAACGAAAACGAAGAGTGTTTGGATCACTTAAAACTAACTTCTGTTTTTGGATGCCAATTGGAAGGATTAAATATGAACAGAAACTAAAAAGAACTAAGAGCATTTCCAAGGGTTATGTATTTGGACTTGGCATTTACTAATTTGCATAAAATTCCTAAAAAAAAACCTCTCCAATGGTTATGCATTTAGCCTTTGCATTTTCATTAATTTGGCATTTGGAGGGGTAGACTTGGCATATATGCCAAGCCCCTATTGCGCTTGGCATTTGTCGCGCGCTGCCTCCGACGTCCCCGCGCGACTTTCGCACCACATCCCTCCACCCACGCTGCCTATTTTGGGTAATTCTTTAGTCAAAATTGTAAAACGGTTGGAGATGTCCTTTTTATTCCTTTGCATTTTGTTTTAAGAGTTGGCAAATGACTACAAATGCCAAAGCAAAAATGCAAAACCCTTGAATCTCTAACATAGGCTTATTGGTATATAGAACTTATTAGAATTATTTTTGATCAGTTCGTGTTTAGGCTATTATCTCTCTATGGTGATGAACTAGTCAGGTGATCCAAACATGATCGACTACGGTTTATTGTTTAGTCAGCCAAACTTGTTTAGGAAACAGCTGTTTATTTTTAATTTTTAGTAGTCGGGCAACCATGCTGTTTATGCCTAAATAGTCCATTAAACGGCTTGACTATTTAGAAAAATCAGAATGAAAAGAAACAGCCTAAGAGGAATGCAGGCAAAAAATATAATTGCCTAAAAGGAACACATGTAAATACTATAATTAGATGTGCTACATGGAGGTTCTACAACATTGGCATCTAACCAATAAACATCGTGAATATCCGAGGCAAGAGTGGGAATAAGTTTTCTTAAATTTATTAGTTGAGAATGCCGTTGTTTAATTTCGTTTAAACGTTCCACTGACACTGGTAAATAAAAGGTGACTCACTGTTTACTGTTTGTATTCGGAGCAGCACTATTAGTTGCTAATTTCGACGGCCTCAAAAAAAAAAAAAAAAAAAGTTGCCAATTTCAACGTCTGAAGCTGCCCTGCACCCGGGGTCGAGACTTTCAGGGCAGCTTGGAGCTTGGACACTGATTCCTCACACGATATGACAAGGACACGGTTGCCACCGAAAGATGAGGTTGTCTTTTCCCATTGTTTTTTTTCCAGACGAACTGAGGATTTCACTGCTCGATTTTCGACCTGGGCAGGCGTCGGCTGCTAGGTGCTTGCCCTGCACGCAAACATAAGCCATGCAGATTTCTTGGATGCTTCTGCTCTCTCTGATGGTGCCACTCCAAGTCGATCGGACTGCAAAGTCCAAATACCCGTGTATATAACAGTTATATATCTCTGAGACCCACGAACAATAAATCAAGAGAAACAGAAACGATTAAGAAAAGCAAGGGCAAGAGCACGAAAGCGCAAATGCTAGGTTAATTATTACGCTGTATTATTAAAAAGAATAGTCCAAAAAAAAAATGAACCATTTCACTGGATGGTTGAACTTTTTTTTTTGTTCTTTTTGAGGGACACTGGATGGTTGGACTTGAAAACCCACGAACCGGTAGTTTTACTTTTTTTTTTTTGGTTAGCTATAAAAGATCAATCAACGAATCAAACAGACTAAATTTGTGCTGAACCAACCAGCTCACTATGTGCGAACCTGTAATCAACTTGATATGTGCGGGTTTCAGGGGCAGAGGATTTAAACCTAGGGACGTGCTTGGTTCTTTGCGCACCTCGCCTCGCCTTGCTGGTGCTGGAAGGAGAGTCATTTTGGCTCTCTTGAGGTAGCAAGGCTAGGCTGCCTGCATAGGTCCTAAATAAAACTAGCTTCACATCCAAACACGCTACCCCTTTTGTCCTAGAATGTTTGATGTTGTACATATAAAATATCTAGTGAATAAGAGGAGATCAATTAAGGTAGTGTGCAACCAAACTTTGGACAATAGATATCACAGTGCTAATGTACTATCTGTTATGTTATACTCCCCTTTCTTTTTTTACATGTCACGGCACTTGCTTTTCCTTAAGTCAAATATTACTATCTTTGACCAACTTTTTTTTAAAAAAAAATCCTTATATTCTCACAGCATATAAATTGTATATTATAAAAGTGTCTCCCAGAGTAAATCTAAAAACATAAATCTTGTGACCTAAATCTATATAATTTTTTAGGAAAAAAAATCAATGGTCAAAGATACAAATGTTTGACTTAGGAGAATATAGTATCTAATAAAAAAAAAGAGTAATGTGATATTTGTGAACATACCTTATTATATATATGGTACAAAACTTGCATATTTTTCATACAAGATCATGAGAAATAACTTCTTCCATCCCGAAATAGAAGCATTTTTTTTATTTTATCTTAAGACAGGCTATATTAGTCTATCATCACCATAGTTTACATCTTTGGTAGTATTGTGAATGTTAATGTCTTTTATATAAATTTAGTGAAATATAAAATCTTATATATTAGGCCGAGGAGTATAATGATAAATGAGAAACAACTAAATGACACGTCTTCATCTCTCACATTAAAAAAAGGGAGTTGCTATATTTCTTTCGCAAGAAATATAATTAGTTTTTCTTGCAATGTCCAAGGTCCTTGGATCATGATATAAAGGACAGGTTATCACGGATCACAAGAGACAATTTTTTTCTATGAAATGACAAGGACAAATAAGAGAGATGGCTGATTTCTTGCGATGTAAGGTTAGGAAAAATGTAAAAAAAAGAAGAGCTACTAAACGGCATCTCCATTTTTTCAAAGATGCACACGATTTTAAAATTCAAGCATAGTGTCTTTTTCAATTTACAGTGAGACCGAGACCCACAAAGATAAAGGTGACCGAGATCGAGAAGATAAAAAGACGATGAAAACACTTTCCTATGGTCATGAACTCATCCATAAGAGGACGATGCCCCATTTTCATTAATATGATTAACGGAAATACAAGAGTTTAGACCGAGATTTGACAGAAACTAGAAGACTGGGCTAGCTAGCTACCCTCTCTGTGTTCCTGCACTATGCGTCAGAGTCAGAAAACAACAGAAGACAAATTATAGGCTAATAAGTATAACTTTGGAGATCAATCGAAGAACACCCTCTGTTTTGAAATGAAGAGATTGCAGTCGACTCCCTTGCACTGCTCATCGCGCTTGATCACCCAGAACAAGACAAGCACAAGCACAAAAGGTGCCGACTCTTGACTTGACTTGAGCGACCAATAGAACACACACAAGTGTCGGAAGCCCACTCGTTTGAATTTCCCCACTCATGTCTATTTTTTTTTGAGTCCTCGCGACCGCAGAGGAAAAATGCGCGAGTATTCCTCGTCTGTCGTCTCCCCGCCCCCGGCTGCCAATAAATAGTAGCGAGCTGAATATTTGCTCTGTCAGGAGTTCGCCTTGATACACATTGAACACTGCAATCGTGAAGCAAATATGGTGGCCCATGAATTAGCAAGAGTAGCTTTACAAGGAAAACTTGCATGTAATTGGGTCGATGAACCCCCTAGTTTCATTCTAGGAGATCTGGTGAACGATGTAACTATGTTTGCTGATTAATAAAGTGCGCCAGATGGCTTTAAAAAAAAAAATAGTAGCGAGCTGAATGAATCTTGCGAGCTCAGCCGCGTCTCAAGTGTCCGGACTTTGCAACATCACGCGGCATTCGTCGTCGTCTTCCTCCTCTGCTAGAGTGCTAGTGCGCTCTCCCTCCGGCCGCGTTTCGTCCGATTTCATCCTGTCAAGCCAAGCTCCCGGACGGCAATGTCGCTCTCTCGGCCTCGCCGGGGCAGGGACGACGAGGAGCAGGACGGCGTCCGGGTCGGTGGTGAGGGGTCGACGCCAGCGAAGCGACCGCGGTGCTGCTCTTGCTCCTGCTCCTGCTGCTGCAGCCACCAGTGAGTTCAATTTCTTGCACGCCAGCAGGCAGCAGCCAGCTGCATTCAAGCGTCCAGTAGTCACTCGAGTGTTTCGCTTCCATTTATCTGCTCTCGTGAATGTTTGAGCAAGATAAGCGCTGGGTTGAACTGTAGGAGTGAAAAACTCAAGGTCACTTTGGAATGCGGATTTTTTTCTTCTTCTGATTTCTTTTTCGAGATCAGCCCGTTCACCCGTATTTCTTTTCTTCTGATTTCTGTGTTTTTCTGTAAAAATAAATTGATTCAGGTAAAATTCCTATATAATTCGTACGAATTGTTGCGTTCCAAAGTTTCCCTGAAACTGGGAGATACAATCGGACACGGTAAGGGTTTAGTTACTGGTTTCTTGTAATAGGGCATGCGACACCTTCAGATTTGGTACTACCAGGTTGCTTGGACAATTCCCATACACGATTCGATAATTCGACTGCCACTTTATGTCCCTAGGGTTTTGCCTTGAGATTTATTATGGATGATTTTTTGAAAAAAATATATATGTGCTTGACAGGGAGACAGAGGAATTCTATGAGGCCCAGATTGAGATCCTCAAGAAGGAAATGCAATGTATGTCAAAGGGGTTCACTGAGGAGCGCAAAAGCTTCCAGAGAGAGATGCAAAACTTTTACCAGAATTCCCAGCTGCAGCTCAAGGAACAGATCAGTGAACAAAATCGGAGGATGGAACAGCTGATCCGGGAGCAGTTCAATACCTTGATTTCGGTAACCAAATTTAGCCTCCCTTCATAGTTCTAGTACTAGGCTCGGTTGCAGATGACACGCTGTGAGTTTCAGTTGAGATCATTATTATTGAGTTTTGACTGAAACTTTAGGTCGTTCCCCCTGTGTTCTTGGTATTTGTAGTCAATGCAGGGCATATAACGCTACACAAAATGCTTTATTTGAGAGCAACCAGCACCAACAGCCAGGGAACAATCTCTAATACTGGTGTTTTGTTCCTGTGACAGGAGACAAGTGCACTTGGAGAACATGTTCGCAAACACGGTGATCTTAGGTAGGAAATAACTTCTTTTCGAAAATATTAATATTTAGTCTGACTGCAGAATTTAACCCTTTTGTGTATTCTAATTGGATGGAGATTTAAAAGTGATGCACCAACATATTCTATTCGTTAATTGATTAAAATATATTTTCAGTGTTTTGTCCCCTCTGAGCGAAATAAGAACACATCGGTTGAAATTTGAGAATAAGTGCTGCAATGACAAGCACTCGAGACACGACATAATGGCAGATGATGGAAGTCCTATTAAGGTAGCCATATATGATCAAGAAAATAGGGTCATCTCAAATGGACCCTTATCCTCAATTCAAGTTAAGATTGTTGTCCTGGATGGTGAGTTTAACAAGGAAAATAAAGAGCAATGGAGTGAAAACTCCTTCAAAACAAGCATAGTACACGGCCGGCCAGGAAAACAACCTTTGTTTGCCAATGAACTGTATCTAAGGCTTGAAAATGGTGTGGCTACCCTCTGGGGCGTCAAATTCCAAGACAATTCAAGTTTTGTTCCAAGCAAGAAGTTCAAGCTGGGAGCCATGGCATATGATGATAACATATCAGAAAAAATTCTGGAAGGAATATCTGAATCTTTTTCTGTGAAGGATGGTCGCGGTTACCGTAAGTTTTTATATTGCTCCATTTACTCATACATGTATCTCTTCATGTCAACATTTCTCGTCTTGTTTGCATTTCCTTCAGCAGATAAATGAATCTAGCAAAAGGTTATTGTTACGGTACCTAACTCTGGGGAAATGGATGCAAAACTGATTGTAATGTAATTCTTTCGTTATGTTTACTATACCTCTTTGACATGATTATTTTGCACAAGCATAATTATTTTTCGTAAAGGATGGTAACTTTTAGTCTAGCTACTCAGCTACGTACTCGAAGTATCACTTTTGTATAGTAGCAAGGCCTTAGAAGTTAGAACTGTAGAAGTATGAGGTCTGTCCTTCCTTTTAAAACTTTTATGACCTACCCTTTCATTTGTTTGTCAAATATAAAATATTAATGTCCTGCTTCTACAGTGAAAAAGAAGGATCCGTCTCCATCTCTAAGTGACCCGATATACAAGCTGAAAAGAATTGCAGAAAATGGTGACAGGCACAAGCTGCTGGAGAAGATGCACATAAATCTGGTTAAAGACTTTTTGTGGTCCTACAATAAGGATACAAACAATCTGCGTGACGTATGAGAAAAGTTTTCAACTCACTTTCATTTATGTTCTCCATTAACGTTTTATATTCATGACATCAATAGGTATCTGACAGAACCTGTTTCATATGGTACAGGACTGTCGAAATATCCCAGACCATGATTGGAACACCATTGTTGGACATGCTCTTAGTTGTAAACCAGGACCTGAACATTATTCATACCGCATTCCTGGAACGGACACTAGAATTTTCTTCAGCTCACTGTACAAAATTGTTGGTGCAGAATTCAATGGTAAATATGCTTCTTATGAAGAACTTACCATTACTCAGAAGGTTATCACTACACTGATTTTTATAACTTGACATGTGTGTGCTGCATTTCAAAAAAACTGATCCGGTTTCATTTAAATTGGTATTCATTTATTTTGTATTCCTTTTTCCAGGCCAGTCTGTGCAATTTAAAGTAGTTTAGATTACTATATTTAATAGCTGGCTAATGTCATCGAATCTGTATATCCATATATAAATGATAAATCCATGCATTTAACTGAAAGCATTAGGAATTTCTAGACCCAACTTATAGTATGTGTACACGTTTAGATCCCTCAAGTGTCTTGTTTTTTTCTACTTATCCTATATTTCAGGTGCCTGATTTCTTTTTTGTTGTTCAGGCAACATGCACTTTTGTCATAGTTTGAGTATAGAGAAAACTATGTTTTTTTTTTGAATTTATGAATTTTCTTTCTAATTATACTAGTTGATTGTCAAAGATTGTTGCTTGAAATCAGGCAAATTCCATTGAATCCCATTGACATTTTGCACAATCTCACCTAAGCAAAGTTGCTCCAAATTCACATATGTTTTTATTTAGAGCACATTTATATGTGCACAAGCATGATCCCTGCATATGCATCTAGTCATCAAACTTAAGAAATCAAGACAATTTCTCTGGACGTTCAGGGTATAGTGCAAGGCTCCAAGGCGAAAGCATATGACAGTGTAAGGCCTCACCCCCGTCAACGTTGGGTGAAAATTGTGACTATGGTCAACACTATGGTCACCACTCTTCACGTCTGGAACAAGAAGGCTGAGCCGCCATATCCACAGGGCACATTAGACGACTTTGGGATAACAGATGTGCCCATTGATAGTATTTGGCCAGAGTTTGACAGCGAATACCCCTTTTCCTTTGGCCCAAACTACTAGCTTCGAGATGACAGATATTCTGAATCCGTTGGTGGTGCCAGAGACAAGTTTCGGGATGACAGAGTAGCATGTAACATGTTGGAGGCTAGGCTGCTTATACTCCGTATTTGATTTGAAGAAGTTTTCATTGTCTCTATGAAAACCTCCGTACGCTGCTGCTTCTGGCTATGTCTAAATCCACTGAATGGATTATACTTGAGTGGTCACAATATGCTTTAGATGAATACTCTGTCCGTCGCTAATGTTGCTTGGATAATGTGTGAACATGATTAGGTTACTGGCTGTTCTCTTAATTCTGTTAGCTGTAAGTATAATGTTGTGGGACTACTGTATTGAGGCTCTTGTGCAACTGGTGATTTCGCTTCAGTTTGGAGATATTGCCTTCGTATTTTGTTGCATGTGCTATTAATAATTGAGCTCACTGTTTCTTCTAGTGTAATTTGCATGTCTGGAAAGTTGTCAGTTCTTGGCTTATGGGCATTGGGCATAGTAGCAGGCAGTGATTCAAATTGCTACAGCTTTGTAATAAGGGAAACAAAGGCGACTTGTCTTGTTGCTTCCCTTCCCTGCTGCTTTTATCCAGCTTGACGTTTGATCTGCACATTACTTGGTCTATAAAGGGCAGGTTGGCCTTAATTGGGGCGGGGCTCTTTTTTCGAATTGACATATTCGGTTTGAAAGGACGGTTCATCCCTGGGACGACGATGTTGTTGTCACGGAGCTGAGCTGCGTTTTTTTCAGGTAGCATGGATGCAAACAGACACTCCGGCGGCAATGCATCAACTGTTGGCTTGCGCCCGTGGCCGTGCGACTGCGAGCAGCAGGAACGAGAGGCGAGAGGCAGCAAGGATGAGAGCGAAGCTGCAGGGAGCACGCTACCAATGTGTCGCGGTCCATGCCCATAGGCCATAGTCCGTAGATAAGCAAATGGATGAGGATCGTTCATTCTTTCCAAAACAGTAGAGAATGCACATCATCATCATTGGAATTAAATTAACCCAAACATCAGATCAAAGTCACTAGGTAACACCATACAAAGATCTCAAATCATTTAATTGGCAGGGAATTGATTTACTGTAGAAATATGAGTACTATTAATTATACCGGTACATCTTTAGAACGCCAGACTGGTCTACTTCTAACAGAAACAACAAGGTGCTTGAGCGAACGACCAGCTCTTACTTAGTCCAGGTCTCGGGTTGATGACCTCCAAATCCAAAACCACAGAGCAGCCAACATCCATCAAACTGACACATCATGTGCGCTGAGCGCCTGAGCCAATCGCAGTCCACATCATATTCTAAGATGGCTTGCACAGTCGAACAACCTGTATAATTGCAAGTCTTGATGTGTTAGGGGTTCAGCAATAAGGCAGAATAATATAATATAGAGAAAAAGTTAAGAACTGTTGACCTCCATGAACAAACCAGTTCAACCAAAGCAGCTAACTTGTTTTTTTTGAAGAAAAAGCAGCTAACTTGTTGGGCTTGGGTAAACACAGATGTTAGGATACAACTTGATTAAACAGGGACAGAGAGAAAGCACCTGTCATATGTTGTAGTAGCACATTACTTGCGCCTGAAGAAAATAGGAATCCTTATATTTTCTGCCACTCCCGATGTGGACACCATTTTTAATCCAATCTTCTCTATGAATCCACGCATCCCTACCAATATCAAGGACACCCAAAATCTGCACTGACAAAGTAAGGATCCAGGAATATGGAACATAGTATAGGATAAATAAAAGGGGGAAACAAAGGACAAGATGCATCACATTCATTTTCATCCTACTGTCACTGTTCTTTACCCGGTTATAAAATCAGACAGGCCCTCCTTTTCTTTTCTTTTTTTTAGTGAAAGCTTTGGTGCCCACAGCAAAGTTGATACAAAACTGTGGCTCCTTAATACATGGATGGATCATCTTATCTTTAGTTCATGAGCTATCTACTAAGGTGCCTGGCCAAGTCAGTTTCTAGGCTTTGCATGTAGAAGCTCTGATGGAATATCTGGAACTATGGGATAATTTATCTAATGTTGAGCTTCATGAAGGGGTACAGGACAAACACACTTGGAGACTTTCGGCTTCAGGAGAATACACGGCAAAGTCTGCATATGATGTGTCCTTTCAGGGCGCCATATACTTCAGATCATATGAGAATATGGAAATCATGGGCCCCTCCCAAATGCCGTTTTTTCATGTGGCTGGTTGCTCATAACCGGTGCTGGACAGCTGACAGACTTGCTCGACGAGGGCTTCCTCACCCAGCCAAATGTCTGCTCTGTGATCAAGAACAGGAAAGCATTCAGCACCTTCTAATTGGGTGTGTTTTCGCCAGGCAATTTTGGTTCTACCTCTTGCAGCGAGTTGGACTCTCTTCCCTCACGCCTCAGCCCGAAGATTCAGTTTGGGATGACTGGTGGGAAAAGGCGGAGGCAGCTACCACTGGGGATGTGAGAAAAGGCTTAAACTCTATTGTCATCCTTGGCGCCTGGAGCATCTGGAAACACCAGAACGACTGTGTCTTCAATGGGGCTGTACCAAACATTAACACAGCCCTTAGTTTAGCTAGGGATGATGTGTTTGGCAGGAGCTAAGGGTCTGTCCTTGCTCACTGCTAGGGGTTTTTAGTTTCTTAGCCCGCTCGGTCGATGTACTCTTAGATTCAGTGATGTAGCCTTACAAAACAGGGAAGGTGTGGTAGTGTGTGTGAGTGTGTTTGGGTCTATGTATGACTCCTTTTTCTTCTACTAATACAATGATACGCAGCTCTCCTGCGTATTCGAGAAAAAAAAAATATTAATCGTATACTCTTGGGCACAAAGGGAAAATGGTTATTTATTTTCTAAAAAGGAAAATTCTATTCTAAAAAAGTTGCATCAGTTTGTCTAATTACCACATAATATGGTAAGATCCTTACTACTATATATCCTGAGCACCTGAGCCCCTCTCATATTAAACGTAGAAAAGAAAGTATTTTACAGAACTATTTACAGTGGAAAGAAGAAACTAGACAAGCCACAGGGCACTGGCATGGTCAAAACTCTAGTCCTAACTTCTGAGCAATCAATAAACAAGAAAACACATTACCGTTAGATATAGTATATCACACTAGGATATTAGCACTGATGCATATTTGAGTTTGCTGCACCAAAAATTCACCAAAGCTATGTAGGGAAAATGGACAACATACTTCAACTGAAAATAGTCTAACTTACCACTCCACCTTTCCATGGAACAAATAATGGATAAGTCCTAGATTGCAACACCTGCCATTTTAAATGAAGAGTTAAAAAGAAAGAAATAACAGACCAATAATGTAGATTATGGACTCGCAAACATCAATCTCTAATAGAATTGACGCAAATCCAGGGACAAACAATTACATTATGACATAACTATATACATTGCTAAAGAAAGAGAAGAGAAGGCACACCTCAACTTTCTCAATAGATTGATTTGCTGAAATTTTATTCCGAACCCTGAAAAGAAAAGTTTAGTAGATCAAAAAACTTTTCAAGTAACTTTGACCCTAAATTTTACAACTTGTAGACACATTGCATGATAGACTAGTGATCAAACATACGTTTCAAGTACTGTGTTGATGTCCAAAAAGTCAATTATCTGTGGCTGAAGAGTACAAAATATAAAGAAAAGGAAAAGAAATGACATTCAATATACTTGTGCACTATTTACATATAGTGGGATGTTTGTAATCTTTTGCAAATTTATTCAGTACTGCTCCATGAAATAACGCCAGGACAAGCCGATCGATATCTAACAAACCTTTGCTCCAGCACTTGAGCAAGGCCAGCTGTAGAAGCAGCACCACCAACCTGAAAGGCACAGGACAGCATAGCCCCTTTACCAAGTAACAGAGAAGTATTCGTTTACTGGAAAAAGTAATCCTGATACTTTACCAGTTGAATGCTACAGAACAGCTTCCTTTGAAGGTCAACACGTCCTGCAATCAGTAGTTTCTGTTAGAGAAAAGTATATATTTCAGGTAAGCGATATATTAAAAAAAAAACACTACCTGTTGAAAGAACGCTGCTAATAATGGCCTCTACGAGGCCAATGTTCTCAAATTTCTTTAATCTAGTGGAAAACATCGGATAACTGTCCCACATGCCAAACCCACCATTCCCACTAGGGTAAAGACCATCACTTGTTTGCCAGGTATCCTCCAGCATGTCATCATAGTCTTGGAACCTGGGAGCATGCACAACTCATATAAAGCAAATCATATCATATTCGAAGCATAATCACCAAAACATAAAAAAAATCTCACCAAGATCGAGGAGGTGGAGGGTACTCTTCTGGAACAAGAACCCTTGGGTAAAGAAGCCCCATAGGAGGAACCTATTTTTCCACAACTTAGTAAATTGCTTGAACATCAATTGCAACAAACCAATAGGAAGTTTAAATAGAGAGATCCATTTTGTGTGTGCACACTTGCGCACGAATGTGCGTAAGAGAAATGGAGGAATAGGGATGGAAAAAGTTCCCTTAAAGACGGGGGATCTTCTCCATTGCCCCACCCATCCCCACCCCTGTGTGGGCTAACAGTGTGAGGCCCCAAATTCAGGTCGGAGCTGAGTTCAGGTCCAAACTCACTCATCGAACTGCTGCCCCCTGTACTTATATGCAGAACAGCCCCCTTTTTTCTTTATTAAACCTTATATAACATACACCCTCCTGGAGCCCTAGTCATAACCCCAATCACACTGCAGCCACAATCACTGGCCATCATCTGTCCACAGGCCACCATCCAGATCGACCCCAGCTACTAGCTCGCCGTTGGCTACAGCAGCAGCTACACCTCTTACCAAGATCTGGCGAGCGAGCGAGCAAGTCCAGACCATAGTCACAAAGTTTCAGGGCCGATGGGGTCGCGGAACATGGTACACTACTTGCGCGAGATCTTTACACTTTGGGTTGAAAATGAACCCACGAACCTGGATCGGGGTCGATGAACCCGGGTCGAGGGCCAAAGGCATCAAACCCGTTTCATGTGACTATGGTCTGGCTAATGGCCAAGTGTCCAAGACCTAGATTCCGATGTCATGTCCACAACCACAACAATTGTAATTAACTACCTGCAATGCTTTGTTCTTGTTTCTTTATCTCAAATTCATGCCAATTTGTTTATATTTACAAAGTGCTGTAATATATATTTATTGTGATGAGTTTGGACTTCAGAGAGAGTATTTTGTAGTGGCGCATGCATTCCCCATAGGGACCCCATGGGACGTGGGGATCTGGTGGGGATGGAGACAGAATTTGCCCTGAACTAAATTTCAGGCCAGGGGTCCTGTTTAGGGGAACAGCATGGGGATGGGAGGATACCCTCCAGACCTGGGTTCTGGGAGGGACCTTATTTATATATGGCAGGCATGACCACAATGCTCACTTTTGTAAGATAAACCATTTGCTGTCTGAAAAGACAGCAGCAGTAAGGAAATAAAGGGAAAGTCGAAAAAACAAAAGAGAATGTATGTGTTCAGGGAATTACATTAAGAGCTGATAGCCTTGTCTTCTGATGTCCACCAGATCTTTCATTATTATTATCATATGAATGAACAAGCGCGACTGCATCAATGTTCCCTGTCTGAAACAGTGGAACAATTCAGAATGCAATAGTACAATCATGAAACAGTAGATGCACATGGTCTTTTTCATTTTCATGTGACTGGTTCCAGCTTTTCAGATGAGTTAATCAATTCAATCATAACATAATGGAATTGTGTAGAAGATTTATATGTTTGTTCTCTTAACAAAATGTTCATTATTGTAATAAATGCAATCTTCTGTAGCACATACAACACTCCAACTAGGAAAAATTCCTTAGCTGTCACCAGTTTAAGAATGAGCAAGCTTAGAACGAGCCACTTACTTTTATTTGGCAATATGACTCTTTCATTTTGTTGAGCATTAGCAGATCTATAGGCTTGCTCACTGGATCAGTTTGGAAGTTTGGCCATGTGCGATGACGACGTTGAACCCAAAGCAAGCATCTGGAGATGTCCTACAAGCCAACAAAGGACACATTGTTGAGAAAGAAAGTGGACTACATAGGTAGATGGTGCTTTCAGCAGGCTAAAAGTAATTCATACAGTTACTAAGGGTAAAGCAGTAGACAGCTATTTACCAGGGAGATGAAAACATATTATTTTGAAAACTAATAGTAATGCCATCCAAGAACCAAATTTATCACTAGCTCAGGTGAAGACTATGAAACCATACAACTATACAACAAAAAACCTTGAAATGCAATATGCTCAGAGTTAATGCATATTAAGTGCTATGAAATTTTAACTTCCACAGACCCACTATGCTTTAGTCAGAGTTAATGTATATTATGTGCTATGATATTATGACTTCCCTAGTTCCCTGGATTGGGTGCACCCTTTTTTAGTGCAATCATCTGTTCCACTAAAGTATCACGTGACTCTATATCATATTCTCTACAGATTTCATCACTCATTGAAATGACTACGAATATTATAGGAAGCAAAAAATAACAAAAGGTATAACAAGCACGTGAAATAACTAGATAAACAGGACACAGAACAAACCACATATAAGTTAGAAGTAGAACAAACAAAGGGCACACATTTACTAGCAAACCATCAAAAACGAAATGAGGAAAAGACAACATAGTTCTACATTCTACATATAACTTGTTTGTAGTGTTCCAATGCTCCACTAAGGAGGTTCATCCTCCCCATACAAAGCTGAATGTGAAGATACCAATCAAATAAACTGGGCCTATAGAATTCTATTACTCTGCTTTGTACAGTATGTCGACTAAGAACAAAAAATCTACATTGTGTGCCAAATTGTAATTCGTATTGTTAGGACTTCTTTAAGAAACCACAGCTACTCTTTTCTTTAATTTTTATACACAGTTTTGGCACTAGAGTAACTGCAGTAGCAGATTTCTTCTGGAGGGAGCTATATAAGGCAGAAATTGCTGCATCTATAGATAATAAGTTATGAATTTTTTCCATGAACATCCAGGAGAGCTGCGCATCATTTCATCAAGGAAGAAAAGAGAGTACAAGGGGAATCCACCAACAAAGTCACACACACCACAAAAAGTTCATTCGACAAAACTGAAGATTAGATCTTTCACCCTTTGAGAATAACATGTTATGAATAAGATGATCAAATTAACAGATACATCAACACTACAATCACAAATAAAACTAGACCAACCTAGGAGGAACTAGGGGGCATTTTATTAAGAAGAAAATAGGCACACAAATTTGCCTCGACGAGGACTCTAGGTGGTCTGGGTATTCATCCACACACTCAACCAACTGAGCTAGCTCAGCTTCCTATCAACACTACAATCACATTATACCAAATAAAAAGAAGATCTCCTTTTGCAGACGCATAAAGTAGAAAGTGACTGTATGCACAGCAGTACATTAGAAAAATGATGCCATATGGATAGAATGACCAAAAGTAATGAAAATCTGTTGTGCAGGAGAACATACATCGCCACCATATGGAAGCGCCAAAGCTGTGTGGGGCAAAGCTACTCCATCCTGTAAAACGTTGGGAGAAGATGGTATGTTGATATCTAATTAGAGTTTTCAAGAAAAGATTTCTGGGAACTAAAAATAAGACTGCATTACGTGCAATCAATGCAATAATTAAAAAAATACAAGGGTTATTACCTCAACACAAACTACTTGTGTAACTTGAGCGCCAATGTTGACAACACAAGCTGTAGATAAACCATTTCCAAATGCTGCAGCTAGAGCTTCCTAATAAAACATAAGATAGAATATGTTAAATCCTATCTCACTAATACTACCAGAAAATATCTTCAGAGCTCAACAAAAGCACCAAGCAGTGAATTTGTAGTTTCCGAACATAAATAGGATAACCCAAAACCATATGGATCGTATTCATTTAAACCTAAGCCTCAGCTTGGAAAAACAATGTAACCCTCTCCAGCATATGTTACTTAAAAATAACAAAATATTAGTGAAGTGCCACATTAACTGCACTATGCTGAATTTCTATTAAGAGCATGATCTATCAAGTGAATTAGTGAACGTAATTTCAGTAGTTTCACAAAGAAAACAACAAGCTCAGAAATGATGAAATTATTATAGCACCATACAGTAACAAAAAATATCCCCATCTCCAATGAGAAGTCAAATTAACTAGGACAAAAATGCTAAGAGATTGGAGACAAATGCAAACCTGATGTACAACTGCTGTGCTGAACCCCAAATCATTGAGGACAATAGACAGCATCTCTTTTATTTCTGCCATACATCGAGTAAATTAACTTTCTTCACCAGAAAACAGAATCAGCACTATGAAACATAACATACAATTTGCAGTATAATAAGACAGCAGACAAAGTAATAAAAACAGAAAATAAAAGCAAACAGATGATTGAGAGGCATTGAACAGATGTGAGCTTTTACTATAAATTTAATTTAACAATTTAAATGTTCCTTAACCACATGAATGATGAACATTTAAATTTAAATCATTAGAAAAGGAGATCAGACAAATTGATGAGTGATGGCCAACAACAATAGGATGAAGATTCAGAAACTGGACAAAGGATAAAGTAGGACACACCATCACGATACAAATAAAAATGTACCACCTGACAAAAGATCATGTCCACAGATATCAAAAGGCCAATAAACAGAATCAGACGACAACATAGTATGTCAATATGTGCTTCAGAAAAGAATCTATATGAGAACTACATGTTTATCTGAACATTGCTAAGAAACTATATTATGTGGTTAACACTTGACAATCATGTCGACTGGGAGAAAAGGTTGCTAGGATGTTGAACTGAAAGAAAACCAATACCACATTAGCTTAAGAAACATTAAAATACAAACAGAAAACATGTACACAAACCAAATCAGATGATAAAAAGATCAATGAGTCCATCCTAGTCACATAAACAATGATTGTGTCTGCATTTTTCTTCATGCGTTGTTAATTCTCTTAAATTAACATGTAATAGATGTCTAGTAAAGCAATTCACTAAGCAATAGCATCACACAGTGTCAGTATTCTATGGAATGGCAAGTGATATCAGGTCACACACGAACCCAAGAAAGTGATCTATTATGAGAAGAAAATGGATAAACCTTTTGTATTTTGCATACCAAGTTTGTACCAAGACATAGATGTACTTCATAAACAGGTGAACCCACCTTGCACTTTAAAATTCTAATGTATGAGAGGGAGAAATACCTCGGTTGTCAAATGTCTCCCCAACAACAAGAATTGCAGAATATAGACCTCTGTCTCTTAGGTTGATATGCAGCTTTTCTGTCAATATCCAGTTCCAAATAGTGCGTAAATCTTCTAAAACCTGCAAATATTGACAAAAGTATGATGACCAATTCAAAAAGGATATCTATGCTCAAAAAAATAAAACAAAAAAGGATATCTACTTTCCTCCAACCCTTTTTGGCGAAACATACATCTGTTGCAAGCATCCACCTTAGGCCTTTCTAAAACGGAAATATTTATTGTTTTGTAGCCCAGGGTTCTATCCATTGTCTCAAAAATAATTACTTCTAAAGCTAAAACACTCCTACTCAGCCATTATGAACTACCAAAAGAAACCTTGGCAAATGAACTGAAATACTCCATGATTACACAGGCTGTGTTATCAAGTACATACCAAGAGAAACATACCATAGTTGAACTATCTTTTTTTAAAAAAATAAGCATGCATTAATCTGGCTTCCTACCTGATGCAGTGAATAATTATGAGACACATTAAAATGGCCTCTCCTAATAGGACGACTCAGACAGTATGACTCTGAAGGAGGAATTTTCAGAGCATCTTCACCAAATATCATTTCTTTATACTTGTTCTCTTTAAAGTCATGTCCATTATCATCACCAGATGTGCTTGGCGGAGTATCGTCCTCAGCATCCTTGTATACTGACCTATCTGACCAATTCAAAGGGTTAGGCAAAACAATTATAAGAAATTGATATGTGGATTTTTTTTATAAACTGCAACTCTGAAATGAAAAGGGAAAAAGATAAGCACCACTTAAATTAATGAAGTGAAATGATCAGAAAGTACCAATTGATGTGGATGGCTTAGTAATTCTCTCTGTCACATCTGTCCAAGTGAATTTAACATCTTCTCTGTTTTGCTGTGAAGAAAAGCCATCAACACGTCCCATCTGAAGAGGTGAACATAACCATATCAGCAAGAAGAGAATATGTTGCAACATTTCTTAAACAAAATAAAACTGAATTTTGAGATGCTGAAGCTGAACTATCTAATGTATCAAACATCAAATAGTCTTAAATATTTGAAGCTATGTTCCATGATTGGAAAAATAAACTCCACAGTCCAAGATAATTTAGAACTATTTTTATGCTTTTAAAAGAGCTGAAAAAACATAGACTCATCCATGGACATGTTAGAACCTTCAACTGCAACTGCATGCTACGATGCTAATACACTGCATTATAGTTCTCTGTTCAACACTTCATTTTAAATTCATATCTGACAAACTCATTTATATCTTTAATTGATAACTATAAAGGACATTCATGAAAAAGCCAGATAACTTATGTGCTCACTTGGAGACACTATATTTCGTAAATGAGAAGATTTGTTATAGCCACTGAATAAAACCTGATTGAACAATTGCCATAAAATAATTATATTCTATGCCATTGGTTTTCTGAAGTTGGGCACTCCATGCTACAATGATAAATTAGCAGCACGTCAAGTGGTTAAGGTTGAAACAAAAGACTGATGGGAATAGAGAAAAAAAATGGTAACAGTGGCACAGCCCCAAAATGACAGTTTATGTTCTGTAAATGTGTTTCCCTGATAGATAACAACATGGATTTGCATTTACATATAAACCATCTCAAATTGTCATAAAGTGCTGTACCTCTCTGAGGGAGTTATCAAACTGGCTAAAATAAACAATATATCTGGAGATCTAAGCATCATGTGGCCACTAAGAAAATACAGATGAAAGCAGGAGGAAACCACATAAGTTGTGGGAGCCACTATAAGAACATAGGTAGAGTTCTTGGCAACTGCAACAAGGTGGTCAATGACAGTAATGGAAGTGGTAGCCAAAGTTGGAAGACTAAAATGCAAATTGATCCTACCGATAAACATCATCCAGGACTGGTGGTACCATACTTATGATTAACAGAAGAGGACTCCAAAACAGCAGCGAAATGCTGGCACAAATACCTAGGGTTCCGCCCCCATCGACTTTTTTACAAGAAATGCTAAATCAAGAACATTTTATTTCGACTCAGAAGAATGAGAAAAGGAATCAGATAATTGCTTTCTATTGGACCATTTCCAGATCAATGGCTGAGCTTAGTAAGGGCACCCTCAGGAACAGAGTCAACTTGCTAGCTCATATGAACTTTAAAAAAAGATTAAAAAAAGAGTAACCTAATATGCTATATAGAAAAATGTGAAAGCATAGACACATGAATGATGAATCATAGAAAAGTATGTGAGCTTAGCTCTTCATGGAGAGCTACCTTATCATTCTATCCTCCTTATTCAATAAAATATTCTATGAGCTAGCCCTTTTAACACTGTTGGAGCTGCCCAGATACTTGACAATTTCTGAGTGGCATTCAGAGCCCACAAAGGACAGGCATGGTAAATGGAGGCTGAAAAGAGGATGTAATAATGATGGAATGGGTTGCTAACCTTTTAAAATCAATGGCATAAAAGAAATTAAAATGATTATTTAGTGGAGGACCATGCAGGGGTTCTCTTTACAAATAAACTAGCATACTGTATAAACTCTTAAACTTAATTAGGTATTGTTCAACTTATAAGCAACCTAGAACCTACAAGCCCATATGTATGATAAGCAACTCCTGCTGGCATCCGATGCACCATAAGGGACCAGCCTTATCATTATGACATGAGCTAATGGAGCTAAGAACCCACCAGGTTAAAACGGTAGATTTCTTAAATGGACCAAACAAGTTCAAGGCTTCAACCTCCCTGCCCATTTACTGTGTTAATACAATTTTCTAACTCCCTAAGAAGTAAGAAGAATAAGAACTTCAAGGAGGCAAACCCTTACCCCTCCAGGTGCCATTTTCCACTACTTCATAACAAGAAAGGTAAATGTGATTGTATGAGTAACATGAAGAAAGTACAGGCTTTGGAGGTAAAGGCACAAGGCCACAAGTCACAATGCCCAGTACCTTTGGAGGAAGGGGTTGGTTCGGTGAAGCCATTTCTTCATCATCCAAAAATGGGATTTTCATCAGTGCTGCAATCTGTATGTGTAACAACTCATTAGCTACACAACCAAACCTAGTCCAAAAGGAAAAAAAATTGTTTGGAATATTTCTTTTACAATATCATATGCACTCTCCCGCTCCGTGTTCTGTGATGAAGTAGCATGGCAGTTGAGCATCTGCGTACAAGCATAACTCTTGTTTACTAAAAAAGATATTATATTAAAATTGCAATGTGTAACACTGTGGGAGGGGACCTGAATACAAGCATAACTCTACCTGGTCACGCACAGAGAATCTTGGTTGCTCGCCCTCTTGTGGATGGATGCGTCGGGCAATGCAATGCGGTATATTGAATGGCACATCCTGACTAGCAAACCCCATTCGCACATTCCCAGATCCTATAAAAGATGTGCATTTAAATGACTAAACATTTTCCTTTCAGATGTACTCCCTCCGTTCCAAATTATAAGTTGCTTTAACTTTTTTTGGTACATCCATTTTGCTATGTATCTAAACATATGTTATATGTTTAGCAAAATAGATGTACCAAAAGAGTCAAAGTGACTTATAATTTGGATTTTGGAACGAAGGGAGTAAGCAACAACAGCATCCCACTGCCAGCAGGGTAAGTTACATGTAAGGTAATATGCTTCTCTTAAAAGTTTACTTCAGTACTGTGACACTAAAGCAATCCTTTTAACCAACCCAGAAAAAAAAACTTGACCAAGGACCTGGGAGCGCTAGGGTTTCTGCAGGGCCGAACCTGGGTTGATGACGACGAGATTGGAGCCGCGCTCGGCCATGAGCTGCGACGGAACCACCGTCTTGAGGTAGTCCTGCGGGACGATGGCACATAATCAAAAGTCAATTCGCCGCTCGCTAGGGTTCCTCCGGGGTTTATGGGGCAGGAGGAACAAACAAACCAGATGCGGTGGGACGGAGGGGGATAAGGAACGGGGGGAGGGACGTTGGCGCTTACCATCTCGGCGGCGGCGGCTAGCGCGGCGGAGCGGGCGCCGGGGTTCGAAACGAAGACACTGTTCCTCTTCTTCCACTAGGTGCGGGTTTGCCTGGCCGCGATTTGCCGCCGCGCCGGCGAAACAGCCGGTGGGTGTCAGGTGGCGCGCAGTCACGGGCCGACCCCACTCCCCACGCTGTGGCAAGCAGCCCACCAACGCGGCTCGTCGTCTGTCAAAGCGAGCCCGGCCCATAGTTGGAGCTACCGGCGCGCGAGATTCCGTCTAGGTGCAGCCGTCCAGGTGAGTTAATGAGTTCTCTTTTTTCTTTTTCTTTTTCTTTTCTTTTTTTCTTATTTATTGTTCCATGATGTTTTATTCTTCTTGTTTATGTATTTTTGCTTTACTCTAACTAGTATATTGCCCGTGCTAACACTACGGCGACATTTAGATATATACAAACTGGAACAAGAATATATGCAAAATAATATTTTCTCACCGATATATTTTCTTTTCTTTATTTTGCTTTATATTTTATTAGTTTTCATTTTATTTTTTTGTTTAAATTTATATTTTTGTTTTACTTTACTTTAATTTTATTTATTTATTTATTTGTTTACTTTGTGAGATGTCCAAACCTTTTAGTTTCATTTCTTGTTAATCTCATTTTATTTTATTTTGTTCTTTCGTTCCTTTCATAATTTTTTTGTTTTGTTTATTTCATATATCGCTTGAACTTATCAACGCTTATAAGGCATGGCATATTTTTTTTACACGACAAAAACAACATCAACCACAACTATCAGTGGTAGGGGACGCCTTCGTCGACGGTGAGTCACATGTGGTGGCTTCGTGAATTTTAGAGCTGCCGGCTCAATCCTCTAGAGGTGCTTATAGGGGTAGGGTTTACATACGTGTGTCCGTATGAGTGAGTGCGTGTGATGTGGGCGTTGTATTGTGTAATTCCTAAAAAAAAACTTTTATTTTCCCTACTTTGATGTTTGATCTATGTTGTCGTGGATCTGTTTTCTGAAAGTGGAAGACAACTCCCATAGAAATCTTCATGTCATGTGATATAGTGCTGTTTTTTTTTATTTGTGCTACCATGTGGCGTGGCTACTTCTGGTTTGTCCAAAAAGTGAAAGATAACAAACAGAAAAATCTTCCACAAAGATGGCTAAGTCACTCTTTTTTCTTTACTTGATATTCAGGACGGTTCATCGATCCCTGGTGACGATATTGTTATCGAGGATCCCTGGTGACGATGTTGTTGTCACGGAGCTGCGGTTCTTTCAGGCAGTTCTTGCAGGGCAGGAACTAAAGCATGGATCAAACAGACACCGGCGGCGATGCATCAACTGTTAGCTTGCGCCCGTGGCCATGGTATAATTGAGAGCAGAAGGACCGAGGCAACAAGGATGAGACTATGAGAGCTAGTAAGCTGCACGGAGCGCACGATACGAATGTGTCGCGTGTAGGAAATTAGAGTGAACAAGGCACCGTCTCCGGTCCTTGGTTTCATGTTAAACAGTGATGGGAAAAGCCCCCTGTCGGTGGCTTACACAATGAATGAGAGTACAATGCGGTGGTAAACATCTAGACCAAAGACTCCCTACAACTAAGGATAAACACTAGACTAATTTACATGCATTGTGTGTGGTAATACTAACAATAGAGAGAACTCTAATTCTAACACCGCCCTCAATCTCAGCCACTGAAGAGGTTGAGATTGGTTCTAAACCATTTTAACTTTGCTGTTGGAAGAGGTTTGGTAAACCCATCTGCTAGCTGATCATTGGAAGAGATGAACCTCACATCCAAGAGCTTATGAGCAACTCGTTCTCTAACAAAATGAAATCGATTTCGATATGTTTTGTTCGGGCATGAAACACAGGATTTGCTGATAAGTACATTGCTCCCAGGTTATCACACCACAGTCGTGCCACTGGTGAATGGGATACACTGAGTTCCTGCAGGAGTTTTTGGACCCACATTATTTCAGCGGTGGCATCAGCAAGGGCTTTATATTCTGCTTTAGTGGAGGATCTAGAGACAGCGGGTTGTTTCCTGGCATGTCAGGAGATCAAGTTTGCACCTAGAAACACAACAAATCCTCCTGTTGATCTCCTGTCATCCACACACCCAACCCAGTTAGCATCTGAAAAGGCACTGACCACGAAAGAGGGTGATTTTCTAATGTTTAAGCCAATAGTTAGAGAACCTTGTATGTACCGCATGATTCTTTTAACCGCACTCCAATGAACTGTAGTCGGCGCATGAAGGAACTGGCACACTTTGTTGACGGCAAAACAAATATCTGGCCGAGTAAGAGTAAGATACTGTAATGCCCCCACCATACTGCGATATTTGGTGGAATCTTCAGTACCAAGAGGGTCACCATCTGTTAGACTAAGCTTGTCGGATGTGGATAATGGTGTGTCAACCGAATGGCAATTGGCCATACCTGCACGTACCAGAATATATGTGGCATATTTTTGTTGTGTCATCACTAACCCATCACGTGTCCTCTTGACTTCAATGCCTAAGAAGTACTGAAGGTCACCAAGATCTTTAAGGGCAAAATCATGTTGCAAATCCTTAAGAAGAGCATCTGTAGCAGATTGAGATGAGCTAGCCACAATAATATCATCTACATAGACTAGAACAAATATTGTGTACCTCCCTTTGTTGTAGTAAAATAGTGATGTATCTGCTTTAGAGGCAATGAAACTAAGTTTCATTAGTTTGTTACAGAGCCGTGCATACCATGCCCGCGGAGCTTGTTTTAATCCGTACAGTGCTTTGCTCAACTTACACACATAGGAAGGGTGAACTTTATCAATGTATCCAGGTGGTTGGTACATGTATACCTATTCTTCTAACACACCATGTAGGAAGGCATTCTGCACATCGAGTTGTCTGAGAGTCCATCCTTTTGTAACTGCAATAGAGAGAACCAGTCTGATAGTGGCAGCTTTGACTACTGGACTAAATGTGTCCTCATAGTCTATACCATATCTTTGCTTGAAGCCCTTGGCAATGAGACGGGCTTTGTATCTGTCAATGGTGCCATCAGCTTTCCTTTTAAGTTTATAAACCCATTTGCACCCAATGATATTTGTATCTTTTGGTTTTGGAACTAACTGCCATGTGTTGTTGCGAAGAAGTGCTTGAAATTCATTTTCCATAGCCGCTGCCCAATTTTTATTTTCTAAAGCAGCAGCTACCGTGGATGGTTCATCATTAGATGTTGTGACCATATTGCCCCATCTAATTGTGCCATCCGTATAAATTTTTGGTTTGATTATACCTTTTTGAAGGTGAGTGGACGGACGCTGTACAGGTGGAGCTGCAGGAGCCGTGCTTGATGCATGCAAGGTAGGAGCCGGGCTTGATGCATGCAAGGTAGTAGACGTATGGTTCCCATCAGATGTTGACCCGGGGCAGCCTGCATGTGCATTTGTCGCCACACCTCCACCTGTTGCGGATGCTGATATGTTGGGCGCCAAAACAGGATCGAGGTGTGGTTGAGATCCTCCCGCAGCAGTAGCACCACGGACGGGCGTCGAGGATCCTCCTACATCGGGAGCAGGCGCGGAGTCGGAGGCAGGCGCTGGTCCACTAAATGCAGCGGTCAGATCGGCTGGCGGGACCGGATCAGGCGCCTGATCCGAGGCCGAGGGATATGGATGTGGGGTGGGTGGAGGAAGCGGAAAAGGCCATCAGGATGTTTCCGTGAGGAATTTTAGGAGCTGTATACCATGTAGAAAATTAGAGTGAACAAGGCACCGTCTCCAGTCCTTGGTTTCATGTTAAATAGTGACGAGGAAAAGCCCCTCGCCGGTGGCTTACATAATGGATGAGAGTACAATGTGGTGGTAAACATCTAGACCAAAGACTTTGTTGACGCTAAAATAGGTCAGCACACTATACGTGGGCTTTGGACGCCCTCGTGGTAGCCCTGGACGACCTGTAACGCAGCGACGACGCAGCGTGACCGGCAAACCGATCTAGAGATCGATAGGCCGATGTGGAGCTCGTCGACGACCGAAGATAACCAGCACCTTACGCGGTGAAGAGCGGCGAGGTTTACGAGCAAACCGGCAAAGGATAATCAACGTGCTTACGGGACGAAGAGCCGGCTAGTTTCCGAGCAAACTAGCAAAGGAGCCGTCGAAGCCCTAGCCTGAGAGGAATCTCGTCAGGGCAAGGAGGTCGCCGGTTGCCCTAGGTCGGCGGACGAGCCTAGAGCGCCATCCTTGATCGCCTGGATCAAGCCATGGGACAAAGACGAGCAGCAGGATAGAGCAAAGGTAGAAGATAGATTGATCGTGTTGATCGTGTTTGTGTTTTGGGTTCGATTGATTGGATGGGATCAATCGCCGTGATCCCCTTGTATTTATAGGGGGGGTGGTCTTATCCCTATAGGAAACAACTCCGAAACCAACACGACAAGTTTCCCACGTCAAAATTTGCCAAAAACGCGACCCGGGTCGGAGTCGGTTCGCATGCGTGACGATCCTATTTTCCCCTTGGACATTTACCAAAAACGCGACCCGAGTCGGAGTCGGTCACGCCCGACACAGCGTTGGACGCGTCCGACGCGAAACCTGCGCGTCTGGCGCCTCGCGTCCGCTGTTCACGCGTATTCGACATCATGTTGACATCCATTGGACATTTTCATGCGTCAACACATGCCCCCCTGTTTTTCAGGTGAATCAAACGATGAACCTGAAAATAATCCTTCACCTGTAACCAACTAGCAATGATACCCATCACATCGGCTAGCCGGTGTCTAAGGGCGATGTATTCATCGGCCATTTTTGTTCTAAGGGCGATACATGTATCGGCCATTATCCGGAAGAGCACTAGGCCTCTTGCCAAACACTTGGAAAATACTTTTTAGGTATTTTCCGTTGATTGCTCTTGGAGACTATCATCTTGCATCATCTCCAACAATTATATGAGTTTTTACATCCATAAATTCCTTCATAGATTTCTCCCATAGCCACTTTTGCTTGATCGGTCCTAGGTATTTGAGCAACGAATCATCATAAGTCCCCGATAGAGTTCACCATGTTGCAAAGTATATTTAAATGCAACTCATCGGATACTCTTATCAACTTAACACTAGGATCCCGCAAATATTTTATTAAAGGAGTCTTCCAATTTTCTAAATCGGCACTAGAATTACCAAATCTTGAACTAGGCCGATTTGAGACACTGTTTGAGAAATCAGCGGCATACGCCTCAAAAGAATTGGTTAATCCGACTGTTACAATCGGTTGAACCAATTTACTTGTACCCGTATAGAAAAATATGCATCGACTATTCTCATATATAAAAGTTGTCACCGATGCAATAGCCGATGCTCGTTGAGTTTATCATGTTGGCCTTTAAATTTTCATGTCTTTGGCCTCAACATGTTTTACTTGTATGGAGTGCAATAAACCTAAGCCGAATAAAAAGAACTCATATTCGGCTTTAGCATAGATGCAAATATGATTTTAATCGGTTTGATGCTTCATGCCAACACTTGTTCTTTTTTACAAACCGATTAATCAAAATAAATCCTCCATGATCAGTAAACATGCAATTGATCTCATATTAAATCAATTACATGCTCAATGATAAAATCAGCAATGACTCGACCCTCAAATGATTTTTCAATGGCTCAAAAATCAAGTCATATTTAGATAGAATGTATGCCCACTTGCCCATCCTAACAATGAGGATTAGCCGATATAAAATGCACACATCGGCTTGGCATGCAATGACACATATATTTGGCAAGGAATGACCCAAGTCACAATATAGTGACATGCATATATATTTAAAATATGGGCACACCTCGTCTTGGGATCAAGAAGACATTAATTAATGATAGCACATCTCTTCTCCTGTCCTCTTGAATCAAAGCAACACTATTGCAGTTACTTCGGCAATGCCTTGAATGTAGATCAACTTTAGATGCACGAAGAACAAGTAGTGTTGACAAAGAATCCATGAGAAGCTCGATTAACTTATAATCGACTTCTAGATTTTACTCAAACTATATGATGATATGGACCTGATTATCAATCGGTTCTGGAGAGCTTTTTAGTGACCTTCTCTTTGACAAGCAAATCATATCATCATGCCCCCGGGCCTAAAAGCCATCAAAGTAAATCATATAGGGGTCTTTTTAATAGCACGATGGTTGCAAGCATTCATCGGCTAGTTGTATGCTAAGGACGATAATAAAGTATCGGCCATATGAATTCATCTACATGAGCACGCATAGCTGAAATAGAATATTTCGGCTATCGATTATTGGTAATCATAATAATTCGGCAACCCTCCATAACATGAAGAACCCCACCAAGGGTTAAAATAAGGAACCGAGGGTTGACTATACATACCATGATATGAATTCCATATAAACATAGGCAGAGAAGATGGATGATGTGAATACCAAAGATTTTGATGATTTGGTGCAAATCTCCAACTCGGCAATTGCTTCTTAAATCTTCTTTTTCTATCCTTTGCCTTCATTGCACCACTTGCTTGAACATCATCTTTCTGAGCTTGAATACTTCCTTTAGGAATCCAAGCTATGCCCTTTTCTTTTAGCTTCTCTGCACTAAGTTTTTGCAACTTCTTTTCTTGCCACCTTGGTAAACCGATTGAGCATATCGGTTTTGCTTCAGTTTTGGACAGCGGCAATTCTTTTTTGTTCTTTGGCACTCTAATCCTCTTTTGTCCAGATTTGGCACCTACAACATCAAGAGATGATTTTTCTACTTCTTTGTCATCAATAGCCAGATTTTTCAGCAATGTAATCGGCTTTTCAATAGTTGCATTCAGATCTGAACTTTTCTTATTTCGTCCATCATATTTCACACGGTAAACTTGTTTCACCGCTTTCTTCTTTGGTTGAGCTCCAGACCGATTTTGATCAAAACGGTCATTATAAGATGATGACTTCTTTGAATATCTTGGAGCTGCATACTCTACATATTGTGGCCTAAAATATGATGGGACATGTGCCTCTTCATCAAACCAGCCCCAAGATGAATAAGGATGGAAGTATGTGGGCTGTGGTCCATAAGACATGGGAATTGGCTGCTCAAAAGGATGATATGTTGCTGCTGCATGAGATCTCTTCTTTTGCCAATTCCTCTCTTGAGATTTGTGTTTTGGAGGCAATTTTGATGGCTGGACCTTTTTTGACTTATTGGCCGTATTTGCCTTGCTTATCTTCTCATATTTAGCTAGAAGCTCTTCGAAGCTAAGCTTCGGTCTTCTATCTTTCCGCTTGTAGTGAGCTTTGCCTCCATTATCATTGTGAGCATCCTTCTTCTTATCTCCATCTTGATAGATAAGCTCTAAAGAAGGATTCTCAACCGATTTTCCTTGCTCAACGGGATCAATCGGCTTTTGCTCTAATTGGAGAGATTCCACTTGCCCCCCAGTGTCTTCCAAAATTGAAGTGACATTGCTATCCTCTGAAACATGTTCAATTTGTACTTCTTGGATAGCAACTTTGTCTTCACTTGAGGGCCCCTCATCCCTCTCTTGAGCACATGAGCTTTGAGTATTGAGTGAATCGGCTAATTCAAGCCGATTTGAAACCTCAAGCTTGCCATCAAGACCAATTGAATCCAATTGGTCTATTTGTCGAGCTTCGAAAATCTCAATCGGCCTTTATCAATGGCCGATTGGATCACACGACGAAACATATTGCAATTACAAGTATTATGATCATAAGAATTATGCCACTTGCAATATGTAAGCTCTTCTAAGTTTTGAATTGATGGCAAAGCATTGTGATCAATGATTCTAATAAAATTATTTTTAAGCAATATATCAAATACATGATCACAAAAAGTAAGGTCAAAGGTGTACTTTGATTTCTTCAACCGATTCTTCTGTGGAGTCGGTTTTAAAGCTAGGCAAACGAAGGGATCAGATTTGACATCAATCCATTCGGCCACACCTTTGCAACTATTTTTAGAAAGCTTTAAGTTTGACAAACCAACACTATCGGCCTTACCATGTGGCATGATTTGTTGGCCGATAGAATCTGAATTTGTCTCATTTTCAACAAATATAATGCTATTCCTAATCGGTCTTTTCCAACTATTTACAAGGATATCTCTAATAGATGCAGAAATTGAAATAGTTTGACCGGATTGGAATTTAAGCAAAACATTTGTGTCTTGTACCTCGTTGATCGTGTTGGAGAGATGTGTATTTTTGATTTGAATGATGTTACTTTCCTTCTCCAAGGAACAATCAACAATAGATGCCGAATTATCTAAAGACGCATCGGCAGCTGTAAGAACCAAAGAAGTCGGTTCAGCCGATTGGAAATCGGCTAGGCCAACTTGGGCACTAGCAACAGGTGGAATCAGTTTAGCCAACTTGAAAGCCGGCTTAACCGATTCGAGGTCAATAGAGATGGTCAGTCTTGCTGACTCAGAAGATGCAGTTGGCCTAGCCGATTGTGTAATCGGCTTAGCCGACTCGGAGCAAGCGGGCAACCCCCTTTTCGCAGGAGCTTGATCTTCACTAATGATATAGTAATCACTAGATAAACGCACGACTCCTTTAGCTCCTGAAAAGTCAAGTCTAGCCGGTTTCTGACGCTTCTCATGCTTTTCTGTAGCAAGACTTGCTTTTTGAGTGCCCACTAGCAATTCACTTTTAGCCGATGACTTAATTGTGATCGGCCTTTTCTCATTAAACAGGCCAAATTGTTCATAGAATAAATCCTCTAATTGCGACCATAAACAAATGTATTCAGGTAAAGATGTAAACCATGTAAAAGCAATACCGGTAAGAGATAAAGGAAAATTTCGAATTTTCATATAGTCTTCATCACCGGCATGTGCAAAAGCCACCTGCAAGAGATATGTAGAAATATGTTCCGCGGCGGTTTTATCATCTTCACCACTGAATTTTTCAAACTTAGGTACCCGCCATCGACTAGGAGATTTGACATAGTCCATAGCTAATATATATGGCCTCGTGATAAGTAGGTACTGCCATTTAGAGGAGCCACATGGATTTCTAGTGTGGGCTAAATTTTCTTCAATTCGGCTAGAGCTACAAGTAGCATATGAAGCCGAATCACAAGTAATGGCTTTCTCATGTCTTGTTGAATTCTTATTAATTCGGCTTGAGTTAGTGATAACATGTGAAGCCGAATTATAAGAACTACTCTTAACGCACCTTGCTGAATTTTTATTGATTCGGCTAGAGTTATATGAAGCCGAATTATGAATAAGAGCTTTAGCATAAGGTGCTGAACTTTGAGAGTAATTGGCTAAATAATTATTATTGTCATAGCCAATTCTCTCATCCATCGGCATGTCTTGTGGTGGAACCACATATTGCGAACTTATAGCCGATGAATAAGGATTTACATGTTGTATGTTGCTAGATGAATCAAAACATAATGAATTTTCAACAAGCATCGGCTCTTGATCATGATATACATAACTAGAAGAATTAGCCGATGTAACATATCTAGTATCATCACTAGCAACACCAACATGGCAATTTATATCATTTGCAAAATAATTATAAAAACCATAAGGTGCATTTGCAAGTTGTACCTCGGGATTATTGTAGTAGTAATGTGATGAATCACCTTGGTACTCCATGATTTAGAGCTTGACCACCTTGCTGAATTTTTAAATAAGAAGCACAACACGTTGCGAAATAGCAAACGAGATCACAAAGGGTCAAACCTAGATGCAATCGGCCCTTTTAGGCCGGATTGAACGGTAATGGCGATCTCAAGAGATAGATCAACAAATAATTAGGGCTAGGGCAAAGAGATTCGGCTGCAAAATTGAGCCGAAGCAATCTTGTCCCCAGCGGAGTCGCCAAAAAGTGTGTTGACGCTAAAATAGGTCAGCACACTATACGTGGGCTTTGGACGCCCTCGAGGTAGCCCTGGACGACCTGTAACGCAGCGACGACGCAGCGTGACCGGCAAACCGATCTAGAGATCGATAGGCCGATGTGGAGCTCGTCGACGACCGAAGATAACCAGCACCTTACGCGGTGAAGAGCGGCGAGGTTTACGAGCAAACCGGCAAAGGATAATCAACGTGCTTACGGGACGAAGAGCCGGCTAGTTTCCGAGCAAACTAGCAAAGGAGCCGTCGAAGCCCTAGCCTGAGAGGAATCTCGTCAGGGCAAGGAGGTCGCCGGTTGCCCTAGGTCGGCGGACGAGCCTAGAGCGCCATCCTTGATCGCCTGGATCAAGCCATGGGACAGCACGGAGCTGCAGGATAGAGCAAAGGTAGAAGATAGATTGATCGTGTTGATCGTGTTTGTGTTTTGGGTTCGATTGATTGGATGGGATCAATCGGCCGTGATCCCCTTGTATTTATAGGGGGGGGTGGTCTTATCCCTATAGGAAACAACTCCGAAACCAACACGACAAGTTTCCCACGTCAAAATTTGCCAAAAACGCGACCCGGGTCGGAGTCGGTTCGCATGCGTGACGATCCTATTTTCCCCTTGGACATTTACCAAAAACGCGACCCGAGTCGGAGTCGGTCACGCCCGACACAGCGTTGGACGCGTCCGACGCGAAACCTGCGCGTCTGGCGCCTCGCGTCCGCTGTTCACGCGTATTCGACATCATGTTGACATCCATTGGACATTTTCATGCGTCAACAGACTCCCTATAACTAAGGATAAACACTAGACTAATTTACATGCATCTGAGTCGCGTGTGGTAATACTAACTCTAATTCTAACATCGCGATCGATGCCCGTAGATAAGCGCAAGCCCAACGCAAGCCATTCCGTGCATACTATTTCCTACCAACATGTGAACACTCACTAGTGTCGTGCTCGTGCAATCCATCAGAAAGATATACGAGACCAAAATGGCGAAATCTCACAACATTCAGGACTCAACACAAGTTGATTTGCATTGCATGTTTCGATCGCTGGCATTTTAACACTGTTGGACAACATGGCAAATGCAGAACACTGGAAATAGGCGAGACGATCTTCTTCTAGGACAAACATCTTCTCCTAGGACAAACAGCCTGCGCAATCTCGGCAACTCTGCTTTGTGGTTGGTTTCAATCTCGAAAGAACGTACTCCATGAAGATGTGCTAGATGCATGAAAATGGGTGCTGCTACAAGTTACTATGCCGCCGCCAGCCGCCTACTCTGCTCGCTACGAACGAAGGTGCTCCGGCTCTCCTCGGTTCAGCTCAAGAGATGGAGTTTCTCCACCTCCGCGGCTTTCTCGGCGCCTCTCCGGGCACGTGCCCGTCGTGCCCGGCCCCGTCTCCGCCGCTCATCTTGGCCAACCTGCCCAGCTTCTTCCACCCGCTGCTCCACGCCGAGGGCCCCTGGCTCTGGTTCTTACCACCGCCGACACCGCCGCCCTTAGGTCCCACCGCGGGCGACGGCGCTCCGCCGCCGCGGTCCACCAGCTTGTGGAGCGCGTCCATCTCGTGCTGCAGCTCCAGGTACTTGGCCTTCATGCTCTCCAGCTCGAACTTGAGCGTGTTGATGTCCTTCTTGGCCGCCGCCCACCCTTCCTGGAACGACTGCGGCGTGCCGTCCAGCAGCTGCCGCCGCGTCGGCGGCGGCGCCACGTGCACGGCGGCGTCCGCCGCCGCCGCCTTGTTGCTGGCCAGCAGCGCGGCGGCGCCGCCGGAGGACGAGCTGGCGGCCAGCGCGTTGCTGATCTTGACCTGCTCCGAGAAGAGCACCTGCACCACCACCCGCAGCGGCAGCCGCTCGTTCTGCGCCGCGTGCATGCACGCGTCCAGCGACAGCTTCTGGCAGTCCATCACCCGGCACAGCCGCTTCCGCTCGTGCTCCGTCAGCGTCGGGTGCGCCTGCAGGTTGCTCGATCGATCGAAGATGCATGGAAGAATAATCAAATCAACAGCATCAGCAGTATCATGCAGCTGATGATCGATCGCTCGATCGATCAGTTACCTTGAGGTAGGAGTCGACGGCGCGGTAGAGGCCGTCGTCGCAGGAGCGCGCCGACTCCGGGAGCGACTCGGCCAGCACCTGGAACTTGGTCAGCGACAGGTTACGGTCGCGGGACACCTCGGAGAGGTAGCTGTCGAGAAGGCGGGCGACGCGCGCCTTGGCGTTCAGCCCCGCCGACGCCGACGCCGACGACGCCGCGGCGGCGGCCGTCCTGGCGCCGTAGTACTCTCCGGGCGGCTGGTCCGCCGCGCGGCGGGGCGGGCTGGACGACGCCGCCGCCACGAGCAGCTCCGTCTGCTCCTGCACCAGGAAGTGCTCGACGAGGCGCTGCACGAGGTCGACGTCGTAGGCGGTGTCGGCGCGGCCGTAGGACGGGATGAGCAGGTCGGCCAGCGCGGCCTGCTCGAGCTGCATGCCCACGCGCTTCTCCAGCTCCGTCACCAGCGCGGGCGCCGCCCGAAGCATGATGGCCAGGCGGAGCAGGCGCAGGAGGAAGCCGCAGGAGACGCTGTCGCGCTGCGGCGGGATGATGCTGATCAGGCTCTCCACCACCATGCGCTGCTCCCGCGCCGGCGCGCCGGCCGCGGTGTCGACGTCCCTGCCATTGCCAACGTCGCCGCCGCGGCCGCTGGCGATGATCATGTGCAGCCCGCCGCCTGGGGAGGCTTGGGCGTGAGCCCAGGGCTCGTCCAGCAAGCCGCCGCCGCCGTGCGGGCCGTCCTTGGTGAGGCCCGGCAGCCATTTCGACGCGTAGTGGGTGATGGCAGCGCCGATCAGATCGAACCGCATGCCTGCCCAACAACGGGAAATGCATGGTTTCAATTAGTAGTTTCAGTCACACAAATGATAATGTGAAGATGTTCTGAAACATGAATAATTCCTCTTCAACACCAAAATCAGATACAAGTATACATGTAGCAAGTGATGCAAATTTTGTTCAGGGTTTGTTGGTTTAGTTGGTGCTGAGTCAGTTATGTGCTGAGTAGTATGTAAGAGCATCTCCAAGAGCTCCAAAAACAACTTGCTATTCTATAATTTTTTGGCAAAAACACAAAAAAATTTCTCCAACAACTTGGTGAACCAACTTGGTAAAATAGGCACTTGGGAAAAAAACCCCTCCGCGCGCGTAAAGATCCGCGCGCGGAGGGGGCGCGTATCGGTGTCGCGAAGCCAGGCGGAGTCGCGGAGGTCGGGCTGCGCGCGTTGGGGCCGGACCCCGACCTTCTTCTCCGCCACCGCAGCCAGCCCGCCGTGGGCGCGCCCGCCGCTGCTCGCGGGTCGCGAGCGAGTCGTGACCCGACCTTCTTCCCCGCAGCACGCCCGGCCGCCGCCCGCAGCCAGCCCGCCGTCGCGGCAGCACGCCCGGCCACCGCCAGCAGCCAGCCCCATGCGCACCCTCCCCAACCCTCACCCCCCCCGCTGCTCCTCGCAGCACGCCCGACCGCCGCCCGCAGCCAGCCCGCCGTCCGCCCGCCGCTGCTCACGCCGTCGTAGTGGCCAAGAGGGATTAAACACATGATAGATTTTCTTTTCCGGACTTTTCTGAAAAAGTACTAGACACATAGAGTTATAAATATATCCTTGGATGAGTTCGGAAAACTTTAGGGACTAATCTGCAAAGTGGTCATCACGGGATTTACCAAGTGGGAATAAGGAGTTGTTGGAGAGAGACCTTTTTTTCATTTGGGAAATAAAATACCAAGTTGCTATAACATGAAATATAACAAGTGAATTATAGTGAGTTGTTGGAGATGCTCTAACTGGCATCAACATCGCTGTGTTTTTACTACATAATCTCTGCATTCATCTTGACTGGCATTTGGCAAGGCAGATGAAAGGATCTCCGAGTGTCCCATTCCCACGTCTCCTGGCGATCGATCGTTGTGGCCGGCATGTCTTCCAAGAGGATGGAAAGGGCGATGTGACGCCTTGTCACTCAAAAATGAGCGATGTGGCTCCGTTAACATTCCAACATCACACGAGACCGCCAATGAAAACAACGGTTGGCGTAATTTGCACTGGTTTCCAAAGTTGAAGAGGGTTACTAGCTGGGATAGTTTTGTCTTGTTTTCGTGGAGAAAATGGATCAAGATTGTACCTTCCCTTGGTTTTACAGGATCAATTGCTACTGTAATATACTGTAACTTTTATTACCATGCAGTTTCAAAAGCAGAGGATACGCGAATTAGTTATTTTGGTAAAAAGGGAAAATAGCTTAAACCGGGAACGTGATGGCTGGATTAAAGTTTGATTTGTCCCTATCCTCCAGGGCCCAGCTTCACTGTCGGCAACTAATGTGATTGTGGCAGTGTCTTGGCACAGCTTGAACAATGTACACTGTGCTTCACTGTTCACGACACTTCCATCCTAAAATATTGTTTTTGTTTTTTCCTCACATGCAATGCACACAGATAAAAATGTTGTTTTCTCGACAGGAAGAACATTGAACGGTACTAATAATCCGATCGGGCTGCACATTCCAATTAAGCACAGTGATGTGATTAATGTACCATTGTTACCTTTGACCTTGATGGCGGTGACGACGCGCACGAAATGGTCGATCCGGAGCACGGACACGTCCTCGAACCACCAGTCCGCCGGCGGCACGGCGTGCTGCCTGCCGGGGCTCGACTCCTTGGAGTGGTCTCCTCCACCGCCGCCGAGGTTCCAGGACCGGGGGCTCCCCGCGCCACCGCCACCTGCCCTGGGCGGCCTCCCACCCCCACCAGCACCAGCACCAGCACCAGCACCGGCACCACCACCAGTGTACGCCCAGCGCACGCCGCGCGGGTTGGCGCATGCCTTCCAGGCGATGGACTCGCTGCAGCGGCGCACGATCTGGAGGTTCTCGGCCCAGGGCGAGAGCGCCTCGCAGGCCTTGAGCACCACGATGGAGTCCCGCCACGAGGAGAGCACCACGTAGCTGAGGAACGCCTCCGTCTTGAAGATGAGGTTGCCTTCCTCCAGGTCCTCCGTCATCTCCAGGTACTCGGCGGCGCAGCGGAGGCCCGAGATGTTGCCCGCCGTCAGGTCCACCGCCATCCCGTAGCAGAACCGCGCCGCCAGCTCGAACGAACCCGCGCCGCCCGGGACGTCGTCCAGCTCCACCACCGCCACGGCCGCGGACGCCAACGGCGCCGTGTCGCCCGCCGGTGGGTCTGAGGACGACGACGACGCCGTCTCGTAGATCGCGCGGCTCATCCGCCCGCTCCGGGAAATCATCGGGTACTGCGTAGGTGCATGGATCGGAATTAGTGTCACTTCAGTTACGCAAGCAAGCGTGTGCATGCATGGAATTAGCTTCATCAATCCATGGACCATTTCGTGACAGAAATACACGGGATCTATCGTTGTTGCAGCAGCACGTACGAGAGAACAAATTAGGAAATAACAAAGACTATGTTTTGAGTCAAAAGTAGAAATGCCACTCGCGCTCAACTTTGAACGCTTAATAGCTACCTACCTTGTGAAGATGGAAGCTGACATCTCCAACTTTGACAAGCAAATCGCTGGGAATATCGCTGTTTACATACCTGCTCAAATCATCATTCACAACGGTGAAAATCAATTAATACAAACTATTATCACAAATTCTCAAAAAATAAAATATTATCACAAGAGCAAATATCACAGTGAGGCCAAGATTATATTCGGATGAACGAGAAGTAGATATACCAGGACTGGTCTCTTCGAACGAAGCCGTCGTTCTTGAGCGCATCGTGCCGTCCCGATGAGGTGCCGCCGACGGGGACGAGCCCGCGCTCGCCGCCATGGCTCTCGCTCTCCGACTCCCACATCGCCTTCTTCTTTCAATCCACGCTCTCGCCTCGCCTTGATTGAACGACGACAGAGCTAAAGAGCTTATGTTTGTGTGTGTGTATAGAGCGACTCGCTAGCAAGCGCACAATTTAAGAATATCTAGATGGTTGCTTGATAAGGAAACTGCGCGTACAACCTTTTGGTGCACGGAGAGATGATGGGGAAGAGTCTTGCTCCTGTTTGTCCTTGCAGCTGTGTACGCACTGATTGACGACTGGCAGAGCAGTATAGTACCAGCAGCGGGCAAGAAGCGCTGCTAGCCGCGCGCTATAGCAGCGATCGAAGAACAAGGAGAAGAGTGATGCTGAGCTGGATTAGCTTCTACTAGGCTTCTAGCGCAGCTAGCTTAGGCAAGGAGCCGGATGGATAGGCCGAGAGGGCCGGGGGATAGATGGTGATACTTGTGTATGGGGCGGGGGTCGTCAAGGAGCTAGCGATCGATCGAGACCACATGGGGTGTTTGCTCTCGGCGTTGGACCTAGCGAGATCAGCTAGCGAGAGCTACTACTCGTACTCGGATATGGTCACCACGCTCATCACCAGCAACTCTGCCTGCTTCTCTCGCCGTCGTCGTTACCTGCAGACAAATAGGTAGCCAGCAGATGAGGCCTCGGATCAGCCAGCTAGCCTTCCACCCCTCTGTACCTCCGGTATATGCGCTCCATCACTAATCCGTTTCGCCTCCCAAAGCAAGGATCACACTTCTCTTGGCTTCGCAAACAGGATCATATATCAATTGCATTGCTTTCTGGGATCATATCGATCCTTGTCTCCTTCGCATTTGTAATGTAGAGCTCTCACCGTTACTGCTGCGTGCGAGTGAGAGCTAAGCTACACGTACACGTGTCCAATCGTGTTGCCACGGAAATAAACAAGTACGAGTCACTACTACAGATTTGATCTTCACTGTCGGCATCATAAACCGACAGTGACAGTATCTCCTGACACATTATTGTTGGTTTTTTGCTGAAACCGGCAGTGATAGGATGAACCGACACTGATATTCGAGTTTTTATTGTTGGTTCATATCAGTCACGAACCACAGTGATTAAAGAGAAAGATAATAAAATGTGTTGGATCAATTGACTCCACCTAAGGGGAAAGGGATTTAGGCTTTCGCGATATTCATACCTATATGCTAGAAAACAAAAGTTGGAGATTGTTAGAAAACTTGGGATCGTTGTGTGCATGAAGGCCAACCATTTTTTTGAACCTGTGTAAACTTCATTACTCAAGTGCTAACATATCGTTTAGCAACAAATACATGAACACTTTCAGTAATTGTGTTTAAAATTTGCTCCTCTCCCTGATTACATAGTAGAGACCAAGCCTAGCTAGCCCATGAGCAGCTTGATTGCACTCTTTACTTAAATTAAAGCTAATGAAACAAGAAGCAAGTCTTGAGGCATCACATGCAAAAAGAGGCATCACAGTTCATTCTAAGGATCCTCACTCGTGGTTTGATCCACTTCTCCTTCTACCAAATGGTTAGACTTCTACCAAATGGTTAGACGGGCTTGAGCCCCACCCCCCCCCCCCCCCCACACACACACCAACCCCCAAACCCACACACAACATCCACACTACAACTTCCTGCTAAAACTTACATGTGAACCACAATATAAAAAAGAAATATAAGAAATTCTAGAAATTCCAATCACTGTCTCAAATAATTTTGACAACAATATCGGTTAGTTAACCTGCCTTCTATACGGCCATCGATTATAAAATACATACATTTATAGAAGTTTGTGATCCTATGTATATGTGCTTATCTTCGCTCTCTCATTTTTTTTGAAGGAACTGGCAGGTGCACTGCCTTTTCATTTAGTAGAAATCAAATTCTGAATATTTACATGATGAAGAAAAACACAAAAGCGCGAAAAACAAAACTGAGAAAACACACAGCTACAAGGCTACTTAGTTGTCTTCGTTTGCTAGACGATACATCTGTACATTGCTACTGATGTCCTGCAATAGCTCTTGTGTAGCACGTGCCTTGTTATCAAAAAATCGCCGACATCTTTCCTTCCGTAAATTCCAAGCAGTGTAGGTTATTAGGCTGGCACGCTGCTCCTCATTCCTTGCCCCTGTGTTTTGATGATCTTCGCCCACCACTCTCTAATGTTTGTTGTGGTGATTGACATTTCTGGCTCATTATGTGTGATTCCCACCTGCCGCCATAGTCTTCTAGCATAACTACACTTGACCATCATGTGCAAATGACTTTCTTGCGTGCAGTGGAACAACTTGCAAATTGGGTCTTCATGTCGTCCCCTCTTGTTGATTCGGTCTGTTGTTGGCAATTTTGACTAGAGCAGCAGCCACATGATCGAAGAAACGACACTTTGACTAGAGCATCACACGTACAACCATGTTTGTTTGACATGTGTTTAGTTCAAAGTTCACTTGAGCTATGTAATAATGACATGAAAATCAATATGCTCACCACGATGGAAAAGCAAAAGTTGGAGATTGTTAGAAAACTTTGATCATTTTGTGCATATATTCTAAAGGCCAAGTATGGAGCGACACGGGCGGCGACACCCAGCCGCCACCACCGCCGCTCCTCCACCACCTCCCCCGGCGCCTTGCCGCCGCCGGAGGCGGCCACGGGAGGCCGTGCGGCTGCCAAGAAGGGCGGCGGCGGGGATCTTGTCCATCTCCAAACATCTTCCACCTCCTCACCTCCACCTCCCCTCACTTCCGTCGGTAATTCCGACGAACTGGACAACTGGTGGGGTGGATTTGGGCCCCTTAGGGTTGGATCCAGCCTCCTCCTCCCTGGATCTGCAGCGATGGCGGGTGCCTCCTTCAGGTGCCTGCATGACAGAAAGCTGTGGCGGCGGCTTGAAACATGGTTTGCACCCCCCCCTGTGCGGCGACCCCGACCATGGCCATGTTCAGCCCCTATTCCGCTAGGCCGAGCGTAGCTAATCTTGGCCAATGGCTGTGTTCGTCCATATGCGGTCGAGTAGTTTCTTGGTGAAAACCTTGTCCATTGGGCTGGCGGCGGTCGCGCGGTGCGTCACACTCTTGTTAGAGACGTCGTCGAAGTCACTACTCGTTGTGATGGATGGGGCAGGTCCTAGGACGAAAGTCCTCGTGGGTTTCTTCAACATTGACGGCATCTGAGGCTGTCATTTCCATTTTGAAGGCCTTGTTGGAGCACGTCTGCCATGCCGTTCCTCTCGCCGAAGCGTCTCTGTGTTGTGCTGCCCGTTACAGGAAGAAGGTGGATTTAGTGGAGCTGGCTTCGAAGGCTTCGTAGGCAGCGGTGTCCTAGCGATATCTGCAGCGGCCTAGGAGTTCAGCAAAGCGAAATTGGATCATGTTGGCTTGTGTCTGATCGGCTAGTTCCGAATGCATGATGACAACGAATGAAGGTATGAAGCGGGCTAACCGGCGACACTTTAGCGCGCACTAGGGGCGACGACGACTTGATGACTTTCACGCACCAATCTAGCCATTTCATGAGAGCATGTCGGAAAAGCAGAGATGTACCGAGATTATAGATTTTTTTCCTCTTTTTTAATTGTGTATTCTCCTCTTTGTTGATGTGCGAGCCTTAGTGCTCTTGTCTTCTTTGGCTGTGTATATCCTTCGTGGATATAGAAGCCGGATTAATGAAATCTATTATGTAAAAAAAATTATCCAAATGATTAGATGAGCTTGAGCTCAACATCTCTTTCTCTCTTCATTAAATGAAGCTCCAATAGTTAGAGGGGGCTTCAGCCCCCCTCCCTCAACCCCACAAATAACATCCACACTACAACTTCCTTTGCTCACAACTTACACCTGAAATGTACTATAAAAAAAGAACATAAGAAATTCTGGAAATTCCAATCATTGTCTCAAATAATTTTGACAACAACATATGTTAATTAACCTGCCTTCTATACTGGCACCAAAGTACATAGATTTATAGAAGTTTGTGATACTATGTATGAATGTGCTTATCTTTGCTCTCTCATTTATATTCATATAACAGAATTCCTGTGTAGATACTTCAAAATATCTTTGTGGAATATCGTCTCGTTATTTACTTCGTATGTTTTTCATCCATCTTCATAGCTAATCCCTTCGCATCACACGTACAATCATGTTTGTTTGACATGTGTTTAGTTCAAAGTTCACTTGAGCTATGTAATAATGACATGAAAATCAATATGCTCACCACGATTCCTCCATTATACATTCGAAATTCTCCCCCTTTCCCCATCCAAAAAAAAATCACTGTTATTATTCCCCCTGATTATGTAAGTCTCGTAATTTAATTCAAATTATTCCTTGCAATCTCACTCTACTTTGTTTGTTCGCGTATATTGGGTTGCACTTTGGAATGAAAAGTTCACTGAAACCAACATGTATATATATATTTATGGAGGTGTACGATTGTACGTATGAATTGTATTGCCGCAAATTTCATTCCTCTTGAATCCCTGAAAACGTGTGTGTACGGCTGTAGGCCGTGAGGCAAGCAGAGGCCGGCTACAGGGTCGCCCACACCGTGAACGAGGAGCAACACGCAGCGCGCGGCATCGCCATTCCTCCCCCGGCGCAGGCGCCCATGACCGCGCCACATGACTACAGCGACGTGCATGGTTCCGCGCAACCCCACCTCTCCACCGTCGGCGAAACCGATGGATCGGCCTCAGATATCTGGCGAAATACGACTGATTGCAACGGGTAGAGAGCGCTGTGGTACGTAGCTACCATGCCCTCTGACCGTCACCCGATGAAGATAGATCGAGAAGCAGCAATCCAGGTCATGGCGTGTACGCACAGTGAGCTGTTCGGTGAATGGGCCGGCGTCGCGGTCTGGAGTGAAGTCTGGCTCCATCATGGAAGTTCCTGTGTCTACACAATGATTAGCTCCGAAACAGTACTTTTGTCTTCCTGTGAAGAGCTTTGTGGTCCTTGCAACTTAATCACTAGCTATGTGTTGCTACCATGCTAACTTTATGCCACACACTACATCTATATTTAGTAATCACGCTATGATAGTTACTCTTTGGGCCATGTTTTCTTGTTCGAGTCTCAGGTTGTTTTGACTTATTTACTAAAAATCGGCCGCCTTGGTCAGTTGATTTTAAGTAATTGTCATCAGATGGTCTAGATTGAGCTAAATAGTCCGTGCCAAACACGGTGAGATATCAAGTTAAACTCAAAGTTTGAAAATAATTGCCAGACTATATATCTGTGCTGAACCTCCGCAGGGAGAGAGAAAGACGAGCAACTTACAAAGAGATCAGAGCAAGAAAGACAAGATTCAAAATGAGGAGAAAAATGATTAATTGGAACATGGAGTTTTTATTACTATTCTTATGTTTTTCCTAATTGAATCAATTTTTTAAGTTTTTTTTTTCATGATTCTAGTGTAGTTTCTGCATTAGAAACAAGCCCTTAGGTCTTTGGGGGGTTTTATAGAGTTAGTGTAAGAGGATTGTATTGTAATTTGGATGGTTGTTTTTTTTATGGGAAATCGGGATGGTTGTTGGGATGTGTTGGGTTTACTGGGCCTATCAAGTTAGCACGTGGGCTAATTTTGGCCCATGTTATACCCAAGTTAGCACGTGCTGAGCGCTTGCCGCGCGAACTGCCATGGCGAACGCGTCTGTTCAGTTGCAAGCAGTTTATCTAAAGCGAATAACTAGTTTGTGTTTGAAAGATCAAATAATTTGATAAACTAAATAAATAACCAAGAATAATTTAGCTGCACAATGGTAAACCATCTTCAGACAATTCCCATGCCCATGCCTTGTCTTGAAGCAGGAGGTGACCATAGCGCCGGCGACCCAGATGAGTTGCGTTCGTGCAAGGAGAATCTGATGGCGGGGAGTCAAGATACGCAGAGTCGCAGACAGCTCAATTCTCAAGGACAAACAAAGTGTCCTTCTCTACGTCAGTTTGCAAAACAGAGGAATAATAAAGAGACAGAGATTTTGCATATTTAGGCGTTTGGATGGGAAAAGGAGAAACAGAGGAGTGTTAAATGAATTTTAGGAGCAAAACATATTTCTGCTTTCTTAATCAACCTACTTATTCCATTCTATTCCTTTGGTTAGACACTTGCAGTTCCAATTAATCGTTTGTGCGCCTTGTTCCTCATGCATAGGATTTTTTCTATGAAGTGTACTCTTTTTTCCTTTGGAATTGAAGGAAATGTACAATTTTCTTTAGATTTCCTGTGAGCACTTCCTACCATCCAACAGGAAACCAATCCATAGGAATTTGAATCCTATGTTTTTCCTCCATTTCAAAGGAGGTCTATTATTTGGTTTGGCATGAAGATCAAGTTGCATGCAGAAATATGTACTAAACATTGCAGATAGGCAACATATAATGAGAAATGTGTAATGGCACGATCATACTGCATGCCAGCTGCCTCGTATTTTTCTCTCTGTATGCAATGCACACTTGTAGTTTATTTACTAATAAATGATAATAAGCGCACGCACAAATGGCAGGGAAATAATACTAATCAATCATCAATCATGGGAGCGTGGGCATGGCGGCCGCCTCCTTCCTTGCTCAGTTGCTCTTGGCTTTAGTCCTTCGCTGGCCCAGGAACGGCGCGTCGGCGTTGGCGTCACTGCAGTAGAGGCAGGGGTGCTGCTGGAACCCCTGCTCGGCGAGCACCTCCCGGGCGCCGAGCACCACCTCCCGGTTGCTCATCGGCGCCGGGTGCGCCGCCAGCACAGTCTGCAGCGCGGCGCTGAACGCCCCGAAGGCCCTGCCGCCATCCCCCACCACGTCTGCCGACAGCTCGTCCTCCTGGCACCCGCTCAGCAGGATCCCGGCATCGGCGCTGCTGTTGCCGTGGCGGCGGGAGTGGAACTTGGCGCTGGCGTCGGCGCCGAACAGCGCCACGAGGTGGTCGGCGACGTGGTGCGACGCCGCGCCCAGGCCCGACGCGCCCGACAGGTGGCCGAGCACCGCGGCGTACGGGAGGAACCGGCGGACGGCGTGGGCGCGGAGGTCGGGGTCTGCGGCTGCGGCGGCGGGGCCGATCTGCTTCTTCTCCTGGTCGATGAGGCCGCCGCTGTGGCACGAGTCGGACACCATGGTGAAGGTAGCGCCCCGCGGCACGCGGTCCACCAGCTCCCGGAAGTCCACGTCTGCCGTGACGTCGTGCATGCAAGCATGTCAGTCAGATGTCAGAAACGACGACGCGTCATCCAAGCGTGCATGGGACTATGCAGCGTAGACATAGACCTGTGATGAGGTTGAAGTCGCAGGGCACGATGGCCTCGTCGTCGCGGCCGGGACCGCCATAGCCACCGCCGATGGGCGGGACGAGCGTACCGTGCCCGCTGAAGTGGAAGAAGAGCACGTCCCCGGGCGCGGCGCGCGCCACCATGTCGGCCAGCGCTCGCCTGACGCCGGCGCCGGTCGGGAGCAGGCTACCCGCGGCGCCGGGCTCGTCGGTGAGCACGTTGACGTCGCGCGGCGCAAAGCCGAAGCGGTCGATGAGGACGGCGCGCATGCCGTGGACGTCGTTGATGCAGCCCCGCAGCTCGTTCTCCGTGCCCGCGTAGTTGCACCCCACCAGGGTGGCCAGCATCTTCTTCTTCCTCCTCGCCTCCATTGCTGTTGCTGTCTTCTAGTTCTTCTAGCTTAGCTCTAGCTCTAACGTACCTCAGGTGTGTGCTTCAGTGAGCTGAGACAGGCATCGATCTCCTGTGCGCCTCTGCGGCCTCCATTATAAATAGGCTTGGTGATCACCAGTGTTCAGTTGTGTCTTGTCTTGGTTCATCTACTGTTGCTTGCCTTGTGGATGCAAGCTAGCTAAGGATACATTTACCTTTGGACTTTGTAGTAAAGCAAGCAGCTGGACTAGAGATGGCTCATGGCTGTCTGCCATGCCAATGATCGGCATGCACTTGCAGACTTGAAGTCAGATCAGATTTCGATCAGATGGATGAACCATGACGCACAAATTCATCCCAACGAGGCAAAGACGTAGAGATGATGTAAAAGTATAAGAACGGATGGTTAGGCGAGAAAGAGGTGTAACAGGAATTTGTGCCGAGAATGTTCGTCGTTGTCCTTTCTTTCGTACGACGAGAAAGAGGTGTCGGTCGTACCGAGAATGTACAGGAGGATAACAGGGAGAATAATGGAAGATAACGAGCATCGACCGTCCAATTCATAATCATCCCAGCTAATTAGAGCCCTGATCGAGACGTACGTGAACAATGCAATCAGGTCTGTCGTCAACAATCGTCCTTTGAAGCCGGGGAGCTTGCGTGCAAGAAATGATTGTGTCCCAAAGATCACTGCCATATTGTTTGTTGAACTTTAATTCCTGGCTATACGTACAATGTGAAACTCTTGTAATTAATTACTGTAAGACTAAAGGTAGTAAATCCTTGCCTTGAGTTTGCTTCACTCGCAAGGCTAATCCATTCTTTCACCATGTTCGCTTGAGCTTATCAGCCGAATCTGCTAGCCATTCAACAGTGTCTCGCACAACAAATTAACATCAGTCAGAATCAACCAGTCAGAAATGATCCAGCGAACAAGGCATTGTTCCTTGCAACGACGACTAACAAGGTATACATGTTTTTTTGGAGGCCTGCCATATCCCCACCGCCATTGAGTTATGTACTGTAGTCTAAGACTCCAAAGTCGGTATACATGTTTTTTTAGAAGAGAGAAAAATATTCTCTGCTACTGTACATAAATGATCCTGCTGTAAATACATGTGAAGCTAAAACCAGTTGTACGCATGCTAATTTTAAACGATTTTTTCTCAAATAAGAAAAAAATTTGACCTAATTTTAAACGATGAATTTGCGACACCCATTTCTCACGTAGCCAACATGCTAGTTTTTTTCTTGAAGGCAAGCCAACATGCTAGTTGCTAGGCAGATTTTATTTTTGATCATTTTGCTAGGCAGAGTTGGTTAAAGGTCTCCTTCGGAATGCATGATTCTCAAAACACATGATTATGAAAAACACAGAATTAAAGTTGCACGAAGCTTGCAATGCTATGGAAATCTATAATGGGAGAGAATTTCTAATGTAGCTTTTGGGTGAACCACATGAAAAATATAGGAACCAAAAGAGAAACATAGACACAAATAAAAGTTTCGATGAGGCCCAACTTCATGTTAGTCTTCCTTCAAAATCCCTATATTTTCATACACCCTAGATGACAATGGTAAGGAATTCCATAGGGTCCAATCCTTTTGTCCCAAAGAGGCGCCCATGGATTAATCTATTCCACAAGAATTTTGTAGGATTTTAGGATGTCCAATCCTTCATTTAAAACGGACATTAAGAATAATAATCCTACAAAATTCCTTTATGATCCTATGTTCCAAAGAGGGTGAACTTTAGTTATCTAAAGTTTAGTTTTAAGCCATCTAAACGAGTGGGCTAAACTTCAATTCTTCTATTCAAACTAGTTGTCAGCTTTTCTTTGAAAAAACTATGTTTTTTTTGAAAAATAAACTAGTTGTTAGTCTTTGTCTATGATATATGCAAACAACTCAAGACTAAACTTTAGTCGCCTAAATTTTACCTAGAATTTAGTTGTATGTATATTTTTGAGCAAAAAATAGATTAACAACTAGTCTAGGTGATCGAAAATAGGCCGTAAGATGAAGTTTTGTTTAAAACGAATGCAGTCAATCCACGAGCTCAGCATTTTTTTTTGAGGGGAACGAGTTCGGCATTTGTGTTTTTCTCTTCCTTTGCTAGGCTGTTGGGCCTTTTGTGTTAGTTTCTTGTCTTTGTTTGTTTATTTAGTAAGATCAATCTGCTGGGCCTTTGTGTTTAAACCTGGTGTCAGCTGGGCCACATGCTTGTCTCATTTTTCCCCCAGGGGGCAGCCAGGCCGAGTGGCTGACCGAGTCAGCATGCGGTGCGTTTTCTACAGTGATGCGTTTTCTACAGTGATTCATGTCAATACTCATTATATTGATTCCCCAGTCGTTGTGGCATCTCTGGATGGGCACATAAACAGATATACACTACACCACGTAAATGCGAAAGAAAAAATGTTTGACCCAAGCGTTCCCTGATGGACCAGTAGAGTATCTTTGAGTTGACTCCGCTAAAAAATGGAAATCCTTTGAGTTGATGCGTGGTCATGCTGCTTTTCGTCTTAGTTGGACAGATAGCCACCGGTCTGCAGATTGAAGGCAGCATCAATCGCAGCATCAATCGCAGCATCACCGGTCTGCAGATTGAAGGCAGCATCAGTTGATTTTGAAAGTACCCTGTGGTGGACTCCATAACTTCTTAACCTGACCGGCCGCCTGCCCCTTTCTTTTACTCAATCACGGTAGCAAACTGCTTTTGCCTTTGTTATCTAGAGGATCTCCATGTTGTCGGATAGCAAATAGTGAGTGCGCATGTAGCGATTCAAAAAGATGACAGAGCTCCCAATACAAGCTGCCGCCCCCTTCATGTATAAAGTATAATTTTATTCCGTATGTTCCATGTATGCCAGAGAAGCAAAAAGAAATTAGCCAATACCTCCATGGAATTGTTGAAAGCAATATGTAGTAGGAGCCACTCATGACCAAGCCAAGCAAGATCCTGCTCAGATGGCAGTAAGCAGTGATCTCTCAATTGCTGCCCGGAGTGTCAATTGCTGCCCGGAGTGCAGCAGCATGGGGCATCTGATAACTGCACGGTAGATATCTTCAGCTTGAGAACCACACACCTGACATATATCCTGCTGCTCAAGATGACGATATTTCTTATTGACACGAGTAGGCAAACCATTGTTGACAATTTTCTAGATAAAAACAAACTTAGAGGGAAACTTTACACTCCATACCTTCTTCCACATTGCCCGGCCCTATTCTGAGTTTGAACTGTTACCAACCTGACCACACCATACTGGTTCCAAACAGCCTATATGCATTTCGGACAGTGAACAAACCATTTTTCTCACAATGCCAAGCGACAAAATCAACAGTACTAGATGGCAACAACTTGATCTTAAAAATCTCAGAAGCATCACAAGGGTAAAAATACCTGCGCACAGCCGTGTCATCCCAAGTGTCATTATCAATCAAGTGATGCAGCCAACGCAATTTGGACGTTTGTTGCGGACCAATTGGTTTCAGGCCATGACCTCTCAGAAGCCAGTTGTCGCGCCAAATTTGAGTCGATCTACCATCACCTATCCTCTTGATGACGCCAAGCTTTAACAATTCGAGCCCATACTCAATTGCACACCATGTTTGGGAGGCCTCAGTGCCTCACCTACAGGAACAGAATCTAGCAAAACTTGCCTTCAGGACAATATTTAGCTTTAAGGACTAGCACAAAGGCTATCAGGGAAAGCTAGAAGCCTCCATGCTTGTCACGCGAGTAGCCGCTTGGTTGACAAGTCTGATATCCCTGAACCCCCATACCTCCAAATCCCTTTGGCATCAACATTTTCTCCCATGGGATACACTGCATCTTCCTTCTTCCATTTTCATCACCCCACCAGAAAGCACGAATTTGCTTCATGAGCTCTTCACAGTGTAAGGGGCAGTTTGAAGACACTCATAACACAAATAGGTAAAGCCTGGGCAACTAACTTGATCAAAACTTCCTTCCCGCTGCTGACAAAAAGTTCTCCTTCCACGCTACCATCCTTTTATGGAAACGTTCCTCAAGGGGCTGAAACATCCCTCGCCGGATACGTCCGTGAGGGGTCGAGAGGCCCAAACATTTAGCATCAAAATCTAATCTCTCCACCCCCAATGTTAGACAAACTTGGTTTGCAATCTGCCGGTCATGATTCTCATTGTCAACAAGGACACTTATTAGGGCTCAGAAGCTGACCTGAACATCGTTCGAAGGTAGAGAGAACATCCTTGATGACTAGTGCCTGCTGCACTTTAGCTCTGAAAAATAACAAGCTATCATTTGCAAATAACAAGTGAGACACACTCAGTGCCCTATGACACACCTTAACTCCATCAAAACTTCCCAGCCGCTCATTGTGCTTCAAAAGAGTAGACAAGCCATCAGCGACAAAAGAATAAGTATGGTGACAGCGGATCACCTTGCCGTAGACCACGTGTAGGGGAGAAGGGCCGCGACGGCAACCCATTCAAGCGAACTGTGTAGCATACAGATGAAACACAAGACATAATCCACTGTACCCAAGGGACCCAGCTTCTCCATCAAGCTTTGTAAAATCCCTAATCCACCCGATCATACGCCCAGGGGCAGGCCCAAGATTTGTGACGTGGGTATTCAAAAATTTCAAAGGTTAAAAAAATTTGTTTTTTCTATAGATTGAAACCTAGTTTGCTTGTATATTAGATTATATAACATGATAGAACTAAATTGTATAATAAATACTAGAACATATAGTACAAAATTGAGCATTTCATCTTAGATCATAATCTTTATCATAACTTGAAAGTGTGTAGCATTTAGAAATACCAATTGTTTGACAAAAATAATGGGTATTCAATTGAATACCGATGACTCTAAGTAGGCCCGCCCCTGCATAAGCCTTCGATAGATCCATCTTATACGCACAAAAATCATTGCCTGTCTTTCTAAATAGCATGCACACACTCAAAGCCGATTAACACATTGTCCATAATTAATCTGCCCGACACAAAAGCACTTTGCTCCTTAGAAATAATGCTGTCCAAAAAAGGCCTTAGCCAATTAACCAGGCACTTTGAGATAACCTTGTAAATCACATTACAGAGACTAATTGGCCTAAAATCTTTAACCTCCACAGGATTTGCCCCTTTTGGAATGAGAACAATAGCTGTATCATTTAACCTTGGGGAAGATAACCATCCCCGAAAAAACCTTGAATAGCAGCAACCACGTCCTCCTTGACCACCTCCCAGTGTCTGAAAAAATCGTGCCGGAAAACCATTAGGACCTGGAGCTTTTAACGGTCCCATCTGAAACAAAGCATCACCTATCTCTTCTGCAGAAAAATCCTAGCACATGTCATTATTCGTAGTGTCTGAATTCTTCGGCTCAATGAGATCAGGCACGACATTTGGATCAGCCATATGACGGGTGACACCATAGCCGTCTGATCACGAACTCCAAAACTCTGCTATTTTGTACGCACTGACGGGTGACACCACAACCGTCTCAATTACTTCAGTAAAAGAGACGGGTTGTCAATCATGTCGTCTGTGATTGACAACTCGTCTCTCATATGTGTTACATTCGAGACGGGTCACAAAACAACGTCTATGATGTACTTCACAAGACAGACGGGTACATATATCGCGTGTCGCAGATATATTTGAGACGGCTTGGGAGAAAAACGTCTACTATTGTTGTATCAGAGGGTTGTACTGTTAGATTCAATATAGCAGACAGTAACTTTCATTACCCGTTTAAAATTCGATTTCTGTGACGGTTGGTAATAGCTGTCTCAGATCAACACGTCATCTTTGTTCAACTCTGCAATAGTGCATGTAGAGGCCACTTAAAAAAATCAGAAGCCATACGTTGCATCTGTCTAGGGTCAACACGCCAATAAAACTAACACCTATGAGCGGTATTGAAAAATAAAAACTTCCTTTTAAAAAAAAAGTAAAACTAACACGTACGTACATTATAAGATCTTCCGTGAAGGTACCTTCCGTGTGAACAAGTATGTTGCCTATTATTAAAATGTGAACGGAGCTGTTTTTGCTCATGAGAGAGGCATTCAGAACTTGAGATCACTGAGACTGATAGCCAAAAACTGCTTAATCTTTGGGGAGCAGGTATCAATCCAGAGTGACGACGATCATCAGGGAAGCTCGTGATATTTATTTGCTTTTTTCATATTTCAAATTGTTTTGTGCTAGAACATCTTGTAATCGAGTAGCTCATACTCTAACAAAGCAAGGCTCAAAAGACAGTAGGTTGGATGAGTGGTGGTATGCCCCATCCTATGTCTATAATCTATAATCTGGTGATTACGGATTCTAACCCCTGATGCAATGAAAGAGTTGAGTCGAAAACAAATTATTGAAGTGCATAGACAGATAAAAACAATAATTATTGGGCAATGCTCATTTCGCAATCACAAGTATGCTATAATATATCAATTATATTTAAAGCTTCTTACCAATTACCATAGATAATTGTTTATAGCTAATAAAATTTAATAGTCCTAGGTGATCCAAACACGTACAAGAGCGGCTAACATGCATGTGGGGTAAAATTAGTTAAGCCCTTGACTAGTTGTTAACTATTAGCTGACATAACCCGTTAGTTAATAAAATCTAATAGTTTTTGCTAGGAATGTATATGCACCCATTAATCATGAATCAGAATAAGTACTTGCTAATAACTAAGTGGCTACCTTTAGCTAGTCGATCAAAAACAGGTACTTAGAGCAACTCCAAGAACCTTTTATTCTTAATTGATAGAAATAGAGATTTTGGTTAAAAAACAACTCAACAACTTCTTTAATTAGATCTCTAAATATAATCATCTTATATTTTGACTCCTCGCTAGCTAAAGATGGAGAGTGAAGATGTCTCTCTACTGTTGGAGGGTGAAAAGATATAAAAACTTTTTTTTTATTGAAATGGCACTCTAAAAGACAATTTAGAAGGGCTTGTTTGGATCCACTTCTAAACTTTAATTTAGAGTTGAAGTCTCCAAACATGTGGTATCAAGTTAGCTCTAAAACTTTAACCAACCTCATATTTTTAGAGCTTTAGATCTCAAAACTGAGCTAAAATGCTCAGAAGTTTTTAGATCTCTAAAGTTCAGAGGGGATCCAAACAGACCTAAAAGTGAAGAGATACTCTTGGAGATGCTCTTACTTGTACCTGATTAAAGAATAAATATCGATTTTATATATATGGCTACAATTGTGCAACTGTTTGAAAATTGAAAATTAGGATCGATATATGTTGGAAGCTGTGGTCCAAACCGTTTTGCCATTACCGGAAGAGGACTCAAAAATCAGGTAAGGAGACTTAATTACCTACGTGCCCCTCCTGGTCTAGCCCTCTGTCCACGCACGACACGGCACGCTACGGTAGCCATCAGCCCATCACACACGCTCTTGCTTTCATTAGCAGTGACACAGCCACTCCACACATTTTACACATATCGACACATCCCGACGTTAAAGTCTCGGTTATCTCCGTTCCTCGTGTCATGCATGAAAGCTACGTCTCCTATCCTCCTCTCCTCTCACTCGTCGTCCGTGACGACCGACGACGACGACGACCCGATGCAAGTCTTAAAGTCTATCATCACCGTCATCTCCGACCACTTTTACTTTCACTAACTCTGATCCGTCGTATATATATCAGTGCATCTAGCTCGATACTCTTCCCATCTTTCTTTGTCGTCCCATGGCGTCTCCCGGCTCCCACGATGGTGCCGTCTCCGCCGCCGTCGTCTGCTGCATGTGCGGCGACCATGGCCTGCCGCACGAGCTGTTCCGGTGCAACCTCTGCCGCCTTCGTACACAGCACAGGTACGACCATCGATACTCTGATCGTCGATCGATATAAGACGGCCGCGCGTCGGCAAGATTTATTGTTTATTTGTTGGATTTTTTTGGAGGAGCCTTCTGCTGACAATCGAACGCATCCGTCATCAGATACTGCAGCGACCTGTACCCGCGGGTGATAGGGCCGTACCGGAGCTGCAACTGGTGTCTCAGGCAGGGCGGCGCCGGCGCCGGAGGGGGTGAGTCACCGTCACTGGTCAAGGAGCCGGTGTCGGCATGGACCAAACGGAGGATCAAGGATTCTCGTGGCGACTACGACCACGATAATGAGGGCGCCAGCTATGGATGCTCCAGGTCAGCGTTCTCGGCGGACCCTGGGAAGCCGATCAAGAAGCCTACTAAGAAGGGACGTGAAAGAGCGGTGCAGCAGCCGGAGCCGGTGGTGACGACGGTGTCCAGGAAAAGACGAAGGGAGGTGCAGCCTGGCAAGCCACGGTTCAAGGTGAAGGTGCGGCGGTACAAGCTCCTCGCGGAGGTGATCTGCTAGTCTGTAGGAGTAACTGTACCTGTACGAAGCCCAGCGACCAAGGAGAATAAGCCGCAGTCTGTGTTAATTAACTTGGTTATGTACTTATTATGTACACACAAATGAAAGGTGTTGATGCATATAGGCAATATAATGGTAATTTTTGTATTCTAAGTTTCTAACTAGCATTAGGACAAGGTAAACCGTTGTAATTGCTAAAAAAAGGTAAACCACTGTACCCACAATGACTATAGTAAAAAGCTAGTACTGATCAATTGGGTTCACTTTGTAACAAAAAAAAAAAAAAAAAAAAAAAAAAAAAAAAAAAAAAAAAACCGACCTGCCATGTGTAGGCTTGTAGGGTGTACACTCTCCGTAACAAAATTAATTAATGGCCTTGTTAGGTTGTGCGTTTTAACTGGTTTATCAGTCGTAGTGTGGCTTATCTATCAGCTAAGCAGCCCCAATGTTATTTTAGGTTTGTCTAAACTTAATCCATTTGTCAAGTCTAACATATTTGTACAAAACTAATTGACATTTATGATACCATATATATAAGTATTATTAGAAAATAGTTTGGGACAATAGAACAAGAAGTGCATATTTTTTTGGATAAACTTCATAGAGAATCCTTATAATATTTTTTTAATCTAAAGCACATAGTGTTATGTTAAGTATACGGCGTTTTCGTAGTTTATCACTAGACAGTAGACACTATGCTGTGTTATACGAGAGTTAGAGCAGCATATGTGCGTACAGTATAGAGTAAGAAGAATGTTGATACGAAACATTTTTATGGTTATCACTATCTCTTCCTTGTCCATATGAGTTGGACTGTTAGAGCAATGCGTCTAGAAGCGGCGCAAAATCCAATTACAAGAGAATTGAGACAAATGCCAGTCATTGGATAAATAATCAAGCATTACATGCACATACAAGTTATAGATAGCTGCACATCTCACAAGCATGACACTACTATTAAGTAAATCTCTGAGTTAAAGTTTATCTAGGTAGTTATGTAGTTGCACGCCCCATTGCAACACATGATCATTTTTTGCTAGTTAAAGTTAAGCGCATAATTTTTATCTATCATTAGTTCCATCTCACACTACAAATTAAAACCACAAGACTGAGTTTCGCAAGCATGATACGTAATCTGATTATAAGACACATTCGAGCGCTATCAAGGGCATAATTACCAAATAAAGTGGCGACCATCTTAAAGGCATTTACATTCTTTTATGTTTTGAGTTTGAGTTTAAGAAAAGTCGTACTATCAAGGGGGACTGTTGGCGGTCCTTAACTCAGATTTTTTACCCGCCAACTATAGGTCATTATGGGGGGAAATAAATATTTTATTTCACATATATCTTTACTATTAACCTAGTTCCACCTGTGCTTGGAGAAAATATTGTTTTGCAGAAATTACACCAAGTGCAGAAATTTCTGGAATAAAAGTATACTTTTCGGAAGGCGTAAAACAAGCTAGAGAGCAAGTGGGCCATCTGGAGGCCACATGGGCCAGAAACACCAGCATGGATGCGGCCCAGGAGGTGGCACGGGCCCACTGGCCAAAGTCGGTCAGGGGGCGGCTCCACCCAGGCGCGGGCGCGCCTGGGGCGCGCGCGCCCCCCTGACCGACCTGTGGGCCCGGCCAAAGGCGGTTGCCACCTGCCATCTGAAGAAGGACGGTTCCGCTGGTGGTTTTGACCATACTACCCCCGAACCGCCTCCAGCGCCCTATTTAAGAAGAGGAGAGGCCCCCCACCTTCACACACACCATTTGGAGCCATCTCTACACTTCTCACTTGTTCTTTAGCATTAGTGTTAGTCATTTGGAGCTAGGCAAAGCTACTTGGAGAGCTTGTCTCCAGGAGGAAAAGCTACATCTTTGGTATAAATCTATGGAGCACTCTTTCTTAGTCAAGTTCTCATTACATTTATATAGTCGTGCATATGAACTAGAGTATAGTCTAGTACACGATATATTCGATGATCAAGAACTAGGCCATAGTTCTTGTGAGAGTTGTTCATCGTGTTCTACATTGTTCTTCATCGTTCATATGTTTTACTTGTTTAGATTAGATTGTAGGAGAGGAATAGCGGTTCGATGTGCCTTTGGGTTTACCTATGTCCTAGCTCGTCCATCCGTAGGGTGGGAGTCCTGGGGGGATGTAGGTAGCTCCTTAGTATGCGGGCATGGTGCCCGGGTGCGAGGGAACCTTCGGATATGTCGGCATGCCACGGTTGAGGTGGTAGGCGGCAGGTGGTGACAGCCCTGTCCGTCCCTTGTAATCCCCACGTTCGCATGTTGAGTAGGAGTTCGTAAATGCCGCCATCGACTGGCAGACCAGTTGCCGCGGTCTCCCCATATTCCTAGTCTATAGTCGAGTCTTGACTTGTATAACATGTGGAATTAGCTGTTCTAGCATTGACTATGTAGGACCTGCCTGCTCCGCGTAGATTATTTTTTATTCTTTATTTTATCTTTATTCCTTTGAGGTTGCTCTAAGTGTGTGTCCACTATCCAAACTACCGTATGCTTACCCCTGTATAGCGCATTGGTCGGTTTCTCCTCATACTAGATATTGTATTCATACCCATGCTAGATTACTTAACTACCCCATGCCTTCCTTTGGGAAATTATAAATAACGATACCCTGAATACTTCCGGGTGAAATGCTGCAATGATAGATCCGTGCGCTTGCGGATATTTATTCTAATAGGATGTGATCTATCTCTTGGCAACACTCGCGTAGTTACTAGAACCAGTTTCTAGTAAATATGTCGAGTAAAGCCATTTAGCGTTTCTGGCGCCGTTATCAGAATTAGGCTCTAAGTCTATTTTGGTAATCGCGCTAAGAAATACCAACAGGGACTCAAGGACAGTTGATCAATGGTTGAACCAGATGCTCATAATCTCATATTTAACATCCTCACGCCTAGCCAAAACATCTAACCAAAATTTATTGTCATACACACCTGTTTTGATCCGAGCAAAAGTCCTGCCCACTAATGACCGTTGGGCCATTGGGGGTATTTACACCACCAGGCTCGGCCCACAATGGGCATCTTATTTCTCCCAATGTTCCGCTCGACTCAGAACAGGAAAATTTAGGGGGAGTTTGTCCTATATCTTGGGACTATTGGTTTCCTTTAAATGTATGTTGTGCAGCTCCACAAATGAAAAAGAAGGATGGATGGTTTCTTTGGACTGTCTTGGTGTTTCACAATGGATGCCTGAATCCTCCAATGGAACTAAATCTGAATGAGTTCGAGAAAAATAATTGAATAGTGGTCTTTTATTATTATTTCTCCTCTCTAGAGCTCATTAAGTGCACATGATCCATCTCATTGATCGCCTAGGATCCTGTCAACAAAAGTGGTAACTCCTAGTTTAGAATTTGAAAATTTCATGAATTTTAACTTTTTGCTCTTTGTATAAGTTGCTTTAGGTAAAGAAAGAACTAGGAACCTAATATGAATCTTGGATGATCATAAGATCTCTAATCAGCATGAGTCATCAAGGGAAGAACTATGGCCCAAATCATCAAGTCTCACTTATGATTGTCATATCAATTCAATATGGTGATCTATCTACCTTGGTGGTGGTATATTTCCTTGGCATAATTTCAATTGATGAAAAATTTTCATGCCTTGACCAAGTTATAGGATGAACTCCTCTTGAATCTTAAATCGATTCAAGCGCATTTCACTAGTGATTCGAGTACTTGATGCACATATTAATGGGGAGCCCATTAAATTTCTTGTATCTTTAGAGACTAACCTTTTCTTCTAGTGAATTTGTGTAATCTCTTGCTGAGAATGAGTTTCTCATGGGCATGCTACATTAACTCAATCCAAATTGGTAAAGTTATCTCTCATATTCATTTGGATTACAATCTTATCTCTTAAGTAGCTACTCTCCATAATATAGCTTAAATTCCATTATTTGGACTTAACTGACCAAAAGTGCACATGTCATTGTTTTTCACATATATATGTATGCACTAGCAAAAAGGGGGAATTTAGTCTGTGTTATGAGGTTTTGCAATTAGTGACCTACATGCCTTCCACATCCAAAGGGTCACTAGCTGTGAAACTCTAGCTTGTGCAATTTAATGCTATCTCTTGTCTTTGTAAGAATCACCTAGGTGACATTATGAAATATAAGCATCCATTCCAATTGGCATCAACTTGTGAAGATTTCTTCAATTGGTGTCAAAATTGTGAAGATCATATTTTAACTGATATTTGTGGACAATCTTTCAATTTGATATATTAAGAATGTCTTCAATTGGTATCTCAAAATGACAAGAAGAGCTAGTAGTAGACTCTCAACCAAGATCAAGCACAAGTTTGTGATATCTCCTTGAAGATGACGATGAAGATAGATAGGCACAAGTGAAATTATTTTGTATAAAGAAGTACTAGTCCCATCAAAGCACTGAATCTAACTATTGAAATCATCTTCATGGCGGAGATTGTGAAGCATAGAACAAAGGCATATTGCTCCATGAACTCTTGTATTACCTTTGTGCATCTAGGCCCTTACATGCTAGTGTGTGCATGTGTATGTAATATCTTGAGTCACACCATAAGTTTGTTCTTGTGGTGACGATTAGAGAAGTCTTTAGATATTTGGTTGATACCTCTTGTGGTGATGGCATGAGTTAGTCTCATGTTACACTGTCACCTAAGTGAGGTATGAGCCAATATGCTACTTCTCAAAAATCTTGACTTAAGTTGTTGCATACTTTGTTTATTTGGTAAAAAAACTTAGGAGAGAAATCCTATATGCTAATTTTTTTACCTACCTCTTGTCCTCACTTGTCTACCATCATTTCTTCCTTTTGTGGAGAGACCCTTTTTGGAGATTAATGCTAAAGGGGGAGAAATATTGAGAGCTGTGAGATTGATATGTGGATTGAAAGCGGTAAACGAGAGACATATATAAGAGTTTTCAAGATTTTTCAAAAAAATTATGATTTGTGCAAGGATAAGTTACAATGATGCTCTTGGTACAAGTGTGTGACTTTAATGCCTTGAATGGTGTATTGCTTATTTTCTTTGAGTGCATGAGCTGCCATAAGCATCACACTTATCATGTTACACCTTGCACCCCATGGATGCTATAATATAGTAGAGTTCTCACACTTCTTCTTAAATATGTGCATTTGGCATTTGAGGCCAAAGTTTGAATTTCTTCGATGCACACACTATATCATAGGATTAAAAATTTTAATGTTTATCAATCTCTTGTAAGTTTTAGTTGTGTTCCGATTAATCATTGAAGAAATTAAAATAGGATTAAATAAAATAAAAAATCCAAGTCTTAAATGAAAGGGTCTAGTTGGAATCATAAAGTGTGGTAGAAAGAATTAAACAACAGAAAGTTTTTTCTCGACAGACACCGAATCGAGTCTCTGGAGTGCGAATCTAGTCTCTGGAGTTCCTTGGCCGTGTCGTGGTTGGTCTTATTGGCGCACATGCAATCATCTCAACGTAGGGCAGAATAGAAGCGAGAGACAGAGGAACACAAGAAGCCAATAGAATAGAACATGATCATTAAACACCATGTAAATGATAAATGAATAACTTACTTATTAGTATGGCATTGGTTGCATATGTAATAATCATTGCCTCTTAGGCTAGTACCCTAATCTTACTAAAGGTATTGAAGCTATATCAGACTCTAAAGATCAAATATGGAAACCCAATCAAGCTCACTGCCCAACTCTATCTCTCACACAAAGCTATCCTATACTAGTATACATAACGTGGAGATATTATACTTTTCTCTTAAAGCTTGAATCATGAATGGAGACTAAGTGTGAGCCTCTTTTTATAGATAGATTAAGGTGGACCCATGGATACATATGCTTGACATCATAGCCCTCGCCGTCATTGGATCAAGGGTTGAGATGCTTCACATTTGTGCTTCCTTGCATGGGTGCATGCACAAAGGCGATGGAGGTCACCAGGGGGTTAGTCAACCAAGGGGGAGTGGGGTCAGCCAACCCCCTCTCTATCCTGTGCGCCCATCCCCTTGGTGAGTTGGGTCCCTGGTTGATGTAGAGTGAGTATGTGTTGTCCTTTTATCCACATACCCTTGAGAAGAAACACACTTTGCATCCAAGGGCAAAGAATCAGTTTGGAGCATGTCACATGGATCATGGAGGCTAGTTGTCCCATAAAGGTAGTTGGCCTACCCCGTTATCATGGTTCCATCAGTTCATCTTCTCCATTTTATAATGATGTCCTGCAGAGAAGTACTCCATGTACATTTTAAACTTGTTATTTGATAAAATGTTCTTATGATATGCTTATGTTTCTTTTTTTTGAGTCTGGTAATGATGTTTGGCGTATGTGAAATGATGCTATTTTCATCGTCAACACTCGTGGACAACATGCTTGGAGCAGGCCTAGCAATGGGCTCGGTGGTTGCCCCACCCTCGATTTGGGCATGGAGACTTTGCTTTTTTTTTTATTAAGAAAGACCTCAAGATAGAGCCTGATGCCCATCATGCATAAGCAAATCCATTTTAATCATATTTATTTGTTATTTCATTTTGTAGCTGAGGGTGTCCTAGAGACAACCACCAAGGTTGGTGGGCTCCACCCCTCTGTGGTGTCGTGCCCACCGTGCCCTAAACATCGGAGCCCTTCGGGGATGTCCCACCACACTTTTTTTTTCAAAAAAGTGCGCTGCACGTGCCTCATTAAGAAGAAGTTAGAATTGTTTTTACATTCCAAATTTTCTAGAGGTGAGGTGCCAAGAGGATTAGACGGACAAAACACACACAAAAGGCACCGGCTCTAACGGCGGAGCTTTGAAGGTCGTACTGACTACTAAACCGATTGAGTGACAGAGAGGCCGAATACCACAACCCGCGTCTTACGGCTTCGGCCCGAAGCCCGACGACGGAGCGTAGCACGCCGCACCGCACAGAGGAAACATAACCGCCATGGCCTCCTTCGGCGAAGGCTTCGGCGAACTCGGCGTCAAGGGAGGAGTCCGATATGTCGGTAGAGGGCCGCTTAGTCCACTTGCTCAACATAATCCGCATTGATGTCCCACCACACTAGAAACCTGTGAGGAGAGGGAGGGAGGAGAGTAGAGAGAAAAGGAGGAAGCAAGATCTCATAGCTAGGATGTTGGAGGTCACCTCTACGGACCTTGGTCCTGACAATTACATTTTGATGTGGCAGAACTCCTACTTGTGACGTGCCTAGTAACCCAATGTGCTATGACAAGGACGATCGCAACACACGCGCGAGGCTGACCCCATGTACCTTGTATCAATTGTTAGTGCTATGGTAATCAGGGTCATTGACGGTTGAATGAGTGGCCCAGATTAAGAGAGAAGATTGAGGAGGCGTGATTATGAGAGATAAAATTGAGTCGTGAGGGGAGTGAAGAGGAGGGGCAGCAGGTGGAGAAAGCAATGAGAGAGAGACTTAGGGTTAGGGTTTTAACTTTCAAGTTTTATATAAAGGAAAGATATTTGCTGGGCAATATGGAAAATGCGCAATAACATCTGTTTTGAAGGAAAAAAGTTGCAAAATCCCATGTCCATCGTAAGTCATGCTTGCGCGTTGGTGAAAAATTGGGCAGGACTTTTGAAAGCTGAAGACAAGGAGGCGCTGGAGGTTGGCGTCGACGCTTTTTACAACATCGCGGTCCAGCTGCTGTCGAAGAAAGACCCGGCTCGTCAACAACTCAGGATCACGTCGAAGGCTGACGCTGAAGACGGCGATGACCCAACGGCGGAAGGACCCAGGATTGATCGCTAAGTCGGGCAACTGATTGTCGTCGGTGCTGAATGTGTGTTTTGCTGCGAGTTGTTTGGCTTACAATCTGGGCCACTCCGTTATGTCTTTAATGAAAACGGGTAATCCCCTAATTCGAAAAAAATATAAAGGACGGATAGCCTTACCGAGTGATCTATTATAGGCAGATGCCTCTGAAAATGCTAAGAATATTTATAGAGGGGAGGTGTGCCTACAAAATAAATTGGATTGTTTCCAAAAAAAAATATTTTAAGTAGTATATATGTAGCGTGTAATCATCACCCAGCGAAACCGTATATAAGACGATAAATATGTATAAGAGGTACACTAGCTGGGCTGTAAGTAACATGCAAATAAACAGTGGCAGAAGCTAATTGATCGACAACATAGTAGCTAATCGATCGATCGACTTGGAACATAGTAATTAATCATAGTACTGAACTTTGCATACACAATTATCTAATCGGTTCACTCGAACGCCCACGAGTTCTCCCTGCGAACCTCCTCCTCCTCTTCGTGGGTGTAGTCGTTGACGATCCCGAACGTCCTGCGGATCTCGTCGATTGTCCTGCCCTTCAACTTCTCCGCCACGGTCTTGCACGTCAGGTCGAACAGCTTCTGAATGTCGAGGTACTCTGCCGCGTGCACCAGGTCGATGAGGGTGTCGTTGTCGACGTCGACGAAGTCGTCGTCGAAGCGGGCGAGGGGGTGCTCGTCGCCGGGGGCGATGAAGGTGTATTCGTCGGGCTGCATGATGTCGGCGCAGTGCTTATTGACGTAGTTGAGGACGCGCGAGAGCGTGGAGGCGGTGACGTTCGGGATCTTGATCGTGGTGGTGCCGGCGCCGGCGGCGGACAACGACGCCTCGTTGATCATGCCCTTGATCGTCGGCGAGGCGGCGCTGATGATCTCTTCGGACACCTCGAAGGCCTTGCCGTCCGAGCTGCGGAGGCAGACCATCTTCTTCACCGACGCCATCTATTTTTGATCGATTCCGCAATGCAGATAGGTTTAGCCGGCGTCTCTATCTCTCTCTGTTAGATGTGATGAGAAATTGATACGCGATGCGTGGCTATGCCGGTTCGTAGGGTTTGCTCGCGATTTATACACGGAAGGAAGAAAAGGGGAGACGATCGAAGTCGGTGACGCGAGGCAGAAAACTAGTCGGATACGATTTGCATCTGGCGGCCACGGCCGCCGCGCCATGGGCTAAAAACCATGGACGTGATGGACGGGGATATAAAATGTTGGGTAGCACAAGCGCTAGGACGTCCTATCTTAGGACGCTCCTCCTACGCGGCCCAGCTCGGCCCACCACACAAAGACACACACCCGCCAACAGAAAAAACGAACCCCCCTCCAGCCCCACTCACGATCCCCCGCACAGTCCAAATTCCCTCCCCACACATCGCACAGGCCCCGCCTCGCCCAGCATGCACCCGCCGGCGACCCCAGATGACCTTGTCTCGCCTCCAACCATCACCCCCCACTAAAAAAACAAGGAAAAAACAAAATAAAAGTACAGAAAATTGAACTGAAAACACATGAACTAGGCGAGCATTTTTAATCAAGCATTTTTAAATAATAAAAGTATTGAAATTGAAAACAAGAAACAACCCCGAGATCTGCTTGTGTAACAACACTAGAAAAACCGATGAAACAACTTCGTATAGTCCAATGAAACAACTTCAAGATCACTAATGAAAGAACAAAAAACCATGAAACAGCCCCAGATCTTCTCGAGCAACAACACTAGAAAAACCGATGAAACAATTTCGTATAGTCCAAAGAAACAACTTCGAGATCACTAATGAAACAACAAAAACAAGAACAAAAAGTAGATAAAAGCCCTAATGCAAACAACAAATCGGAAACTAATGCAACAACAATTGGCACCCTATTGAAGCAACAAGTAAACACCTTAGTGAAACAAACTCAGACTGCTGAAACAACGGCTTTTGAACAATTGAAACAACATGACAGTGCTAATAGAAACAAGAGAGATGGACTACTGAAAACATCTAATAAACAGGTGTTTTGTAACAAACCACAAAAAAAACACACCATTGCAACAACCCAAATCTGCCATTGTAAACAACTAGAGAGTACAAATTGCAACAACCAGAGAAAAAAAGGTTGGGGGAGAAAAGGGGACAGCAGGTAGCGGAAAGCGCATCATCTCGCCGCCGGCGTGCGGTTGCTCGTCGCCGTAGGCACCTCCACCCGCCGCTAATAAGGACCCGACGCGCGCGGCAGGTAGTCAGGCCCTTGCGCTGCCGAGCCACGAGCACGCCTGCGTCCACCACTCCGGTGGTGGAGATGCACCGCTGGGGGTGGCCTTTGTCGCCCCCAAACTGGCCAAGGGAGTGAAGGCCCCCTTGCAAGCATGGGCAGAAGAAAGAGGAACGCGAGGGCGTCGGCGAAGGAGTTCGGGCCAGGTTGCAGCGCGGGCCCGCCTCCGGCCTCGTGGACCTCGCCATGGCCGACGGATTTCCAGACCTGGCCACCGGTATGTGGAGCCACTGGCTCGTCGGGGTGAGAGGACGTCGTCGGCGTGGCCACGGCGCCGCAGTCATCTCCATGGGTCTCGCCGGAGGCGAGTGGATTTCACCGGGGAAGAGTAGAAGGCCGTCGATCTCGGAGGATTTTTGGGGGTGGAGGAGGGCACGCACGGGTGGAGCGCCGGTGGGATAGCAACCATGGCCATGCTTAGGTGTGTGAAGAAGGAACACGATGGGGGGAGCTCGCCCGCCGCCGGCCATGGAGGCGTCCGCGGCTGCATTGAGCGAGAGGGAAGGGGAAGGAAACTAGGGAGTGGATGCATGCGCGGGCGGAGAGTGGGAAGAGCAGAGGAAACGAGTGGATGCATGCCAGTCTGGGGAGGCACTCAGGCGGACGGGAGCGGGCGGTCGAGTGGTGCTCGGCCACGCGTACCCGGCGGATGCACCGAGGCGCGGTGTGGGCGGCGGCCCACTGGGCCGTCTCCACGTCCTATGATTAGGACGTAAGAAAGAGAGCATTACCGTAAAATGTTCCATATAAAATTGTGTTGTGTAAACCATGGCCCAATGGGCTCATCACTACAATGGTCCACAATTGTTTTGTTGTTTTCTCTCTGAAATTTTAGACTGCGTCGACAAATAGAGACTCATTTTTAGAGATGGCTGGTATTTCCATCCATTCCTAAAAATACGGTTAATAAGCTAAGGTATTCTCATCTGAAAATCATTTTTAGTAATGCCTCCTAGCCTTGCCTCGTATGCATAAAGTATCTCTATACTGTACCTAAGCTAGACCTTCTTCTAAGCCTAGAATAAGTCTCAAACCTTAAGTCTATATATATCTGTATCCGTATCAGCCTTCCCTCATATATATGCTATCCACATCATTTCTCATTAACTATCCACACATCATCTCGGCTAGCTTTACCTACACTAAATGTGATTACTATTTTTTAATATATAAGCTATTTTCAATATATAATTTTCAACCTCTTACGTAGTACAATTCCATCCATGTCAACTATACTAAGTGCAATTAATATTTTCAACCAATAAGTAAGAAATATACAAAGCATCCATATATATGGTGATACTTGTTTTGTTGTTCCATCATTTTACATAGGTCGATTTAATCCTAATAATTATTATTGTTTCATTGGATTCCTTCGTTGTCTTGTCCAAATTTAGTAGGAACCGATGCAAGAACATATAGATATAACTTATACCGACAAAAATTTAATTTGTAAGGAAGTCTCACAAGTCACAACATCGCGTTGATGTGTTCTTCCACAATTTTAGTAAGAACCGATTTTTTCTAGTCTGAAACAGGCAGTGAAGAGCAAAGACAACTGGATCACTTGCTTCGGATGAAATTACATCAGTACCCCTCGGACTCTTGACTTGTTGATTCCGTGGTCTTGCTAGGCGCCCAAGTCCACGGTAGTCACTAGCCATGACGCACCCTGCGACTTTGCTTAGCAGCCACTTACACAGTCCACACACTCCAAAGTCACCAACCCGTGCATTGCCGCGTGGTCTACTCGCTCGTTGTTTTCTGACCCTCGCGCGCGTCACGAAAGCTGCAGCCCCGGACGCCTATATATATATAACAATCTATCAAGTATCAATGCCAGACTGAATCTTCCCAAATCGATCTCGGGCGCCCATGCTGTCTCCCACCTCCACCGACGATGACGGCGCCTCCGCGGCAGCCGCCGTCTGCTGCATGTGCGGCGACCAAGGGCTGCCGTGCGAGCTCTTCCAGTGCGCCCTCTGTCTCCAACGGCTGCAGCACAGGTACGGTTTGCCACTCTTTGACTGTCCCCCGGCCGATTCGTACATCTTGCACTGACTATTGCACGCTTACGATCGTGCAGATACTGCAGCAACGAGTACCCAAGGATGTCGGCGTACTCGACCTGCAACTGGTGCTTGAGAGATAAGTTAGTCGGCGAAGGTTCTCCGTCGCCGGTGGCGGCTAAGGCGCCGCTGATGGCGAGGGCAAAACTGAGGGCGTCGTCCTCGTCAAGGTTGAAAGGTTCTCGTACTCATCATGACGACCAGGAACGTCCCAGCAGTGGTTGTTCTGGTGGAGGGTCATCGAGGTCAGCGTTCCCGGCGGAGCCCGAGAAGTCGATCAAGAAGCCCAAGAAGAACCAAGAGAGGGCGGCACGGCGGCCGGCCGCAGCACCGGCAACGGGGAAGGGGACGGAGGTTCATATTCAGACGGCCAGCGGTGCTAGGACGATAGCGAAGCCGCCGTTCAGGGCGAAGGCGCGAGTGCCGCGCTATAAGCTCCTCACAGAGGTGGTCAGATGAACATAAACAGGCGAACAATTACATCGCGATGAATATCGCTTGCAAGTTGCAAGCCAGCTCAGCAACCTTACTAGTATTAGCTTGTGTAGAGGCAGGCACGCGTGGAATCGACAGATCGATTGCTGCCTTTACTGCGGCTCAATTTGCCTAGCTAGCAGTTCAAGATGAATAACAAAATGTGTGAAATACGTAATAAAAATCAAATCCACCCACAACTCTCATGACACTCGAAATTGCCTTGGACAGAAGTTTGTAGGTCACTGAATAATCCGGTGATTGCTGGAGCATCTGGTGGATTGAAGATAAATAAAAAGAGTATACAAGGGGAAAAAGCTCAACGATCCGATCGGAACCTCCGAAACTCACAGGAACAACGGGATAAACGAATGGATTCCACATTGATCCGGTCTCAAGAGCATCCGGTAGTTATTATTAGTGGATTATTGGGTATTTGAAGTTGACATATGTCAAATAGGATAATTTCTCCTTTAGAAAAAAAAACGGATGTCCTTCTTCTGATATCTTTTTAATTTCTCACAATGTCACAAAGATGGAATGAAAATAGAATAAACAAAATTCTGCAACACGGCAGTATCAACCTACATTGGCTCAAGTACTCTGCCAAATCAATGCGATAAAGAACACTGTAGAAGTATGTTTTACAGGTTCGCTCACATGTTTATCATCGTTCGTCGTTCCACATGTTGTTCTCACAATTTTCCTAAAAAAAATGTTGTTCTCACAATCTCGCAAAAAGGGGTAAAAAAAAATGATCAAAATACGTGCATCTCAAGCTACACCCTGATGCACCGGATGCGCCTGAGCGTCCGCTTCTCTGCTGCCGGACAGTACGCGCAAAGACTACCCTCGGCCGCCCTCAGGCCGCCCGGTGCACCTAGAGCCAGCGTCCGATGCACCGAGTAATATTGCACAGAGTAAATGCTCAGAAAAGTAAGTAAGATTAACTAGAGCACTACAAAATTATTGTCATACACACCGTGCATGGCAGATGCCCTCGAGCACCGTGTCCGGTGCCATGAAAATGGCTCTTTTCATCTCCTTTCTCTTTACGCTGGCTTCCGACAAGCCAATCACAATATCATCACCTCGTTTATGTGTGTTAGCATTTTTAAAAGTATTTAATAAAAATTTAGAGTTAGCACACTAGATCCCAATTCATTATTATTAATGCTCAAACCTAGTGGCACATATGCATCGAATTACAGAGAGTTTTTCCGTTTTAAAATTTTAGCTATCGATTCTAAATCACTCATACCTTCTATAGTGACTTGAGTGCAAACAAAAAAATGGTTCTATAGTTATACCTTTACCTTGAACCCATTTTTATTTTCTCCTCTTTTCCAAGCATGAACACTCAATCATCTTTTCCACATCATCATCCATCCACCATGATCCATCTTGCTCCATCACTTGGCCAGGATCACCTTGTCTAATCCAACACTTAGCACAAAGGTTAGTCTTAGAGTTTCATCGATTAGACAACACCAAACTAGGGACTTTCACTTATGGATCTAGTTCTAGACTAACTGCTTGCAGTCATCCAGTGGCGCGACATAGCTCGAGCCCCCAACTTCTGCCGACCTACTGCTCGGCGGCGCCGCACCGACAAGCCACCAGCTCCTAGGTGGCCTCCGCCTCTGCCCCATTCTGCTAGCCATGTGCCCATGTAGCTAGAACTAGAAGCCAGCCCCATCTGCTGCTTTAGAAATTTTACCATTCACTCATTTGTTGATTCCTGATTTGGAGATTTGATGATTTGGGTGGAGAATAGGGGAGCAGATGAAACCATCATGGGCAGGGGAGGAGATGAAGCTGGATGTGGCTCGTTTAAACAACGCCACGACGGTTGCATGTTGCTTCTATTATATTGCTTTCCTTTTTAAGCAGCAACACTTAGAAGTGCACTTTGGTCCTGATGCATTTAGTAAAGAAGGGTACAGAAAAATACATATGTCGACCTACTGCTCGGCGGCGCCGCACCGACAAGCCACCAGATCCTAGGTGGCCTCCGCCTCTGCCCCATCCTACTAGCCATGTGCCCATGTAGCTAGAACTAGAAGCCAGCACCATCTGCTGCTTTAGGAATTTTACCATTCACTCATTTGTTGATTTCTGATTTGGAGATTTGATGATTTGGGTGGAGAATAGGGGAGCAAATGAAATCATCATGGGCAGGGGAGGAGATGAAGCTGGATGTGGCTCGTTTAAACAACGCCCGACGGTTGCATGTTGCTTCTATTATATTGCTTTCCTTTTTAAGCAGCAACACTTAGAAGTGCACTTTGGTCATGATGCATTTAGTAAAGAAGGGTACAGAAAAATGCATATCTTGGCTTATCTTATTTTAAATTTGACAGGTATTTGTACTTCATTACTCTACTGCAATATATAATATTGATAATTCTATTGTTAAAGGGTAACATCTTGATTCTTGTTTGTTGTTCTATATTTTTTGCCGAAAATATGTATGTTGTCGCTGGTAGCCAAAAGTTTATAGTTAAAGTTTGCCCTAGGTCATTTCCCCGGTTGGATTCACCACTATTGTTGGGTTTGGGCCTCAAAGCCCGGGGGAGAATCTCGGGTTGACATGTAGCATCATCGTAGAGCTTGCGTCAAGGAGAGGCTTCTTCATGAAGGTTTTGTGGGTATTTGATTCAATTCAACTTGGACTATTATATTTCTCCCATGTGGTTTGTAGTTTTGGAAATATATCTAAGGGTAATCTTGATTAGTGCAATATCCCTATAAATAAGGATAGAGGTGCCTAAGACAGTTATCTCTCCCACATTAAGTCATTTCTTTAGACTAGCCAAGTGCTTCATGTCTAGAGGAAAATAGAAGTAGAGAGGGTGAGCACCTCTTGCCCTAGTTTTCCATCTCTAGGGAATAAGTTCCTCTATAGTTGGCCAAAAGAACTTGTTGCAGTTGGCCATCCATACTGTTTATACCTAATCCAAGTGTCAACTCTAGAGAAGCGCTAGTATAACATGTCTCTAACCAGAAATCTCTATACTAATGTCACCTCTTGATGTGTACTTAAACTAGTGTAGTTCTAATTTGATTGTTTTTGTCCCCCTTCAATAGATTTTGCTAGATCGATCGAACGAAGGAAAACCGATATGCAAGTTTGAAGGGGTACATCAGCTTGCATGAATAGAAACAAAATTTGCATATTTAAGATGGAAGAAAATAGGTGGCAATGTTATGTTTGTGTTTTTGGTCTATCTAGTTAGGGGATAAATTGTAGTTGTTCAATTTGATATCCAATATCATGTCATCTCTATTTTTTCTTATAGGGAGGGTTTGCTTCGTATTTTTTTACCTCAAATTGGCATGGAGTTGAGTACTACAGATGAGGCTTTGATAATTTATATTAGATTTAAAAACAAAAATGACTTTAGGGTGAAAAAAAGTGCACAAACATAAATAGAGATTGATGCAAACTAGTTCCTGCAGACTAGAATCAATTGTCAAAAGTTTATGTGGGACTTAGAATGGATAAAACTAGAATCAATTGTGAAAAGTTCATAGAAAAACTAGATTAAATGATCATCTAAAAAAGTGTCCAAGAGCTAAAACTAGAATCAATTGTCAAAAGTTTACGTGGGACTTAGAATGGATAATAATAAGAGAAATTATAAAATGAGAACTATTTTGTTTTGAACACAATCATACCCTTTAGTTGTCACACCTCACCCTCGAGGATGTCCCAAAGAAAATCTCAGAGTTACAAGGTTTTGAAAATTGAGACGGCTGACGATGTAGGAGATGGGTCCAAAGGTACACATGAGGTGCATGCATCCAAATTGGTGACTTAGTTAATCTAATTTATATTCTTGAAGACCATAAGAACTATTTACATGGAAAGCTACAATGGGAAATGACGGAGCATGTTTATGTCGAGAACCCATAATTTCAATATGCGTTGTAAATGGACCGAGAATAATATATTGCAAACATATTTTAGGTTGATGCTGAAATACTCACTAAAGATGTCGAAAAAATTATTGTTTTTTTATTTTCAAGGAGCAATGATAGATGCTATTATTGGTGAATTCTAGTAGTACAGATTATATCTCATCAACAATCAGGAGTATGGCTCAACAACCTAGGCCGTCAATAGCCTCATTATCCATCATGTTCAGATAGTTTTGGTTTTCTAGTTTTGTATGTGTAATCGGCCATATGAAACTATAGTAACATGCATCATTTTGTACAGCCATATGAAGTTGCAGTAATTAACATCTTTTGTGGATTTCGTTCATAATATAATTCTATATCAATTTACAACACAACGATAATCTTTACACTTTTATGGTTACAATATGTTCGGTACCACTTGAACAATTTATAGAACCGGTAGCACTTGAACATTACAGAACCGATACCAATTGCAATCTCCTTCTATCACTATTGAGTCTTGTATAGTCTATTGACGCGCTTCTCCATGGGGAGATAGGGCATGTGGTCATGAAGCCAGAGCATCATGGTGGTACAAATGTGAGCATCGACGAGGCGGGGAATGTCACCACCACAAGTAGCTATGAGTCGGCAAGTGTACTCGATGTCTTGACCATGATGGCGGGGTCGGGGGTAGGGAGAAGGGGCACATTGGGTAGGTAGGAGTCTGCTGACATGCCACGCTGCTTGATTAGAGAGGGGAAGGGAGCACCGGCGAGGTAGAGAGCTCGTAGCGTCGTGGTGGCGGTAGGTTGTGGAAAGGAACACCGACCTAGCGATTAGCAGTGGTGACGGAGTCGACCATGGACTCACGCCCAAGAACTCTCAAACTACTAGGCTCATATGGGCCGGTTGCAGCCTTACAGGCATGCTTTGTTTGTAGTGTTTGCCAATCTCACGGTTGGGTGCATATTGGATAGTTCAGATGATTGATTGGAGAGCATGCTTGCTGGAGAGGGATGTCATTTCAGCCAACTTTACACAACTCAAATCCTCTTATAAATCTGACCTTTTCCAAGGTGAGAAAACCATAGGAATATATCATTTGGATAAGATACTATTTAGTTATCTATGGGAGGTTTTCAATCCCTGGGTTGGGTTATCCTTTCTTCCTAATTAAGCCTAGAGGATCCCATTCCTCACTCCTGTAGCGGGAACTAGGGCAACACAGCACAGTACGACGAGCAATCCCAGTGTGACAAGTGACATGGCCGTAGTGGATGGGCACGCGGAGGCCTTGGTTGAGTGCGAAATCAATTACGCGTTTAGGAACAAAAAAATCTAATTTATGGGTTGTCTCATGAGAGCCTGGGCGATGCCTAACATATATGGCCCTAGGAATCCAACATCCAATGTCTAGGAGTTGCTTGTGCGTAGCATCTTTCTCCAACTCGAAACCAAATAGGTATGTAATGCAACCAAAAATTTTAGGTGGGAAGTAAGGAGGGAAAGAGGAAGACATGCTCGCTAGCATGAGATGACATGATCATGCCAAAGTTGGTGGAATGGGTTTACATGATATAGAATTATTCAACCTTGTTTTGTTGGCAAAACAACCTAGCGGATACTCCAAGAAACGGCATCTCTAAGTACCAGAATTTTAAAGGCGATCTATTTTCCATATGGTGATTCCTCGGGGGCAAATCTTGGCTCCTCTCCCTCAAAGATTTGGCGATCAGTGCTTGATGGCAGGGAAGTGCTTAGCGCTCGGTCTGATCAGGAGAATCGATACGGGTTCGACCACTTCTATTTGGAGTATGGAGTGGCTTCCATCGGACAGCACGAGGAGGCTGGTGCTAGTGCAGCTCCACATCCGCCACAACTTGTGTGTGATCTGATTGATCATAAATCGGTAGCTTGGGATCAGGAAAAACTAAAGAAATTTTTCATGCAAACTGATATAGATGTGATACTCAATATCCCTCTAGGCAATCGGAGCTAACCAGACTTCTGGGCTTGGCGCCATGACAAGAAGGGAGTTTTCTCGGTTTGTTCTGTATATAGAATGCTTATAATGAGGCGTGCTTTATCAGAAAATGCAGCAAGATCAAATAGAAAAAGAAGAAAAAAAGGAGTGGACATCTTTGTGGAAGGTCATGGTGCCTTCAAAGGTGTGGGTGTTTCTTGGAGGCTTGCATGGCACTCTCCATCGTCGGGTGGTGTTCTCCACCATCGGAATATGGCAAACCATGGGCATTGTGCTTTGTGTGGGGCTCCTAATTCCTGGAAACACTCCTGGTTGAAGTGTAATATGGCGAGGTGTGTATGGGCATTGGAGAGCAAAGAAATTGTTGAACACTTCAGTGAGATGCAGGAGGAGAGCTCAAGAGGTTGGTATAGCGAATTTGATAGAAACAATGCCACATGCAGATCTGGTATGCAAGAAGGAAGGCGACCTACGAAAATATTTTTCAGGGCCCGTTTCAACACATAGCTTCATCAACAAATATATTGCTGAACTTCAAGCGACAAAGCCGACTTAGGCAGTAAAGGCACAAGTTCATAGGCAAATACCACGCTGGTTGCCACCACCAGTAGGTTGCATGAAGATGAATATAGATGCCGCTATTTCTAAGGATCTAAGAAGGGCATCAGTGGCGGCAATAGTTCGAGATCAGACTGGAATTTTTCTAGGAGCTTCAGGAGTGGTTCTTGATGGAACTACGGAACCATAAATTACTGAGGTGATGGCCTGCGAGAGAAGGACTTGCTTTGGTGGTTGATCTAATGTTAACTTCAGTACGGTTGGCATCAGATTGTGCCAATGCAATCAAAAGTTTGGAAGAAAGAAATATGGGTCCATATGGCTAAATTGCGAAGGAGATTCTGGCTCCTTTGGTTGATTTTGTCCGTGAGAATAGGAATTCAAATTTTTACGCTCATACTCCAGCTAAGGCCCCGTTTGGATTGCAGTTTTTTCATAGGAATTTCAAAGGAATAGCATTGTTTTGCTGATGTCATCATGCGTTTGGAACGGAGGATTGCAACTTTCCTTTCCAGAGGAAAGGCTTGCTTCTCTTCTCAAAACGTAGGAATCAAAAAAATCCACCGTGGTCTCATAGTTTCTCTTCCTATCATGAAGTCCGAGACAAACTTGTGGCCAACAGAGACAAGTAGCAGCCAGCGCAAAGTAAAGATTCTTGTTCAGTGAGGTTAGGTGTGCTTTTAATACTTCCTTTATCATTTAGTTTTCAGATTCCTATGATTAAAATTCCTGTGTTCCAAACAGCTCACTGAGTTGCTTTCCTGTATTTTTCCATTCCTCTGTTTTCTCGTATCACCTACACCTAATTCCTGCGTTTTCTCTCGTTCCTGCGTTTTGCATTCCTCCGTTCCAAACAGGCCCTAAGAGTTTGATTTCATTTGATACAGACAGGCATGTCTGGTTTTAAAACCGCCTTTTGGCATTTGTAATTCTGTTGAACAAGTGCATCAATAAAGAGTGTGGTGATTCCTTAAAAAAATCAAAGGAAGAAAGGGAAATTGATGGTAGAAAGACAACAGTTAGCAATCAAAGTGGACAAACAGTACTCGATGCAAACAATTACCAACAATTATATTGCACTAACTAGTAGGCCCCCCGCGCGTTGCCGCGGGAGGTAGACCTATGATAATATGAGTAGTAGCCAACCCTTTCGTGCAAAGAGGTTAAGGAAGGGCTATAGATTGTATTCAAACTGCATATAAAGTATTGACGTTGGATATATGAGAAGGGTTATTGCCAATTCTCTTTGCTATGATCATAGCGACATTTTTCACCGTGGTCATATAGAAATGTTTTTCCACCATGATTTTATGACAACAGGCAGTGGACAATAGATATATCATGCTTAACATGTAAGAGAATTTCAGACTAAAGACTTGGTGGACAAACAGAAATGCCATGAGTCTAAGAAAATTGTAGCGCAAACAAAAGTACACTGATTTGATTGGTTGGTGGCAGTGAAAGACTCGGTGGCAACAAATGTTATTATTCTGTATGTATTCATCATTCTTCATAGATATATATAATGGTTGAACAGTTTCGTCATCGGACATGCAAGATGAATGAGAAGACCCACCAAACACAACCTGAGGGTGAGCATTCATAATCTATACCTCTTATAAAGATAAACCCCACTAGTGAATTCTCTTAACATGCAAACTATCCACATCATCAATCCACTCAACAATCCACTATAAGTTGCAATTATAGCCAACTAGCACATAATTAAGATAGTTTCTCTTCATCCACTAAAATGCATTTAGTTGTCCACAAAGATATGTCAAATAATTCATCAAAACTAATTTAAGATAGTTTCATTCAATTGTTCACAAAGATGTCTCAAATCATTTATCAAAATTAGTTCAAGATAGTTTCATTCGTATAACTATAAATATAAATAGTCTATTTTCAAAAATTATCCGTAATACCCGCAGCAACGCGCGGGGTATCCACCTAGTTCTCCTAAATTTAGCTTCTTGTCTTAGAAGAGGACCAGATGGGCAGCGTACAACCTCAATGATTGTTACAAAGGAAATATTACATTTGGTCTGACCTATCTATAATTACTAAAACTGCAAGTAATTTGAAGAGTTTTATTCTTCCAGGCAACGTGCTCTGTAGATGGAAAATTAGAAACCGCGGGATGCAAACAATTATTAGGAAGCGGCATAGGTAAGTCACTAAGGCAGCATAATTGCAGAAGCAGAGTTTGTAACCTGGTAATCCAATGGGAGAACAGGTGAAAGAGACCAAACAGGAAGAGCACAAACCAAACACCTGAGCATCAATTGCACCAAATCGATCATTACATTCACTTGGTACATTATAATATTCAATTGGATAAACTTACAAACAAATAAAGGAAAGAATATGCGGCAAAGATCCTAGACATATGAGCTGGGTTTACGATTATTAAGACAATGCTACAAAGATAATGTGCGTATGAATTTCACTACATCACAAACAGATTGTCATATGTACTTCACACTTCTCTTTACAAAGATAATGTGCATACGAATTTCATTACATGACAAACGGATTGCCATACGTACCTCACTTCTCTTTGGCTTTGACCTCTTCGTCCAAAAAATAATGGAAGCATATATCATTTGGTGAGGATGTACCGAGTTCAAGCCTCCATCCTGACGGGGAAAAACGCAGTGAATGGAGGCAGCAGTATGGAAGGAGTTCCAGTCTTCCAGAAAGTAGCATCTATGAGAGGTCGTGACGTCCAGAGTTGGGCGTGATCGAAAAAAAAAAAAAGAGAGGTCGTGGTTCGTCGAAGGCCGACGCCGAGGTGAGCGGCAGGGGAGACCAGCGCCACGACGGGGCTCCCGTGTTGGCACGGCGCAACGCCGGGACGCCAGAGCCAGGAAGAGCGAGGGGTGGAGTGCCATTGGTGGGAGAGACGAAGCGTGTCGCGAAGCCAAGGCGTACAGGGCGGACCTGCGGCATCGCTGTGCCGGCGGTGTCGCTGCGGGCAGCGGTGGCACCGCAACCTCAGGGATGGGGAGGGGGCGCGGATGGCGGTGGGCAGCGCGGCCTCGCCGGTGGCGGCGCCGTATCAGGGCTGCGCTCCGCGAGGTGGGAGCGGCGGAGGTGGGAGGACCGGAGAAGAAGCATCGGGATGAAAGCAGTTTCTTTCCCACTCCTGCCCTTCTGCTGTGTTTATGGGATAGAGGAAAGGAAGCTTCAAGAGGTACCAGCTGTTTGCGGAGGCAGAGCTGGAACGGTGCAGGTATACTGGACATCAGCATGCGGACAAAGAAGAACGAGTAAAGTTCACCTCCGGTCCTCCAAGTTGCGCGGGTGTGTCATCCCGGTCCGCCAACTCTGAAACTGTGTCGTTTTGGTCCCTAATGTTTAATTGGGTCTCATTATCATCCAATCGGGTGTAATCCGGCCTGTTTCGCCTACGTGGCTGCCCAGCGTGGTGTCTACGTGAGCAGCAGCCTCAGTCCATCCGGCAATTATTCATTTTAGCCCCCGCCGCCACATCCCGTGCCGCGACTGCCGCGTTGACTCATTCCACTGCCGCGCCTCGACGCCGCCACGTCCCAGCGGCCGCTGCTGCTTGGGAGCTCGTCGTGTAGGCCCCCGACCCCGCCCATGCCGCCGCGTCCCAGCGGCCACTGCTGCATTCCGCAGCCGGCTGGGTGCCCGTCGTGTACGGCGACGGCATGGAGGTACGATGGAGGAAGTCACCTAGGCATCCCGGTCGAGCTCGGTGCCGTCGTGCATACAACGTGAATTTGAATAACACAGAACTAGAAACTGCTATCAATGCTTTTTAGCAACTGAGAATGTACTGGTAATGGTACTATGGCAACCGTGTGAATGTAATTTGATGGATTTGAACAAGTAATATAATGCCAATGTGTTTCATCTCCACATGACACTAATTCATCTCAGAAGCAAGGTTTACATCAAAAGGCATCACTGGCACAGTAGTGTTTTAGCAGAAAAGACAGCACTACAACGTCCAGCCTAACTGAGCAAATCACTTCTTCAGTTGTTTGATCATTTCCTTCACCTTGCCGACAGCATCCCCGGAAGCCTGTCTTTTGTTGGAGGTGTTGACAGCATCATTGGGAACCTGCCTTTTGTTGGACCTGTTGACAGCTTGCTTTTTTGATCCAATTGCCTTGTCAGTAGTGTTCTTCTTTGCTGCAGCTCCTCTTCCTGCTTTGGTACAGGTTGTTAGTGGAATAGGCCTTGTTGCTACCTGATTGTCCATGATGAATTGGCAATCTGGTAAGCTCCCTTGAGGCTGAGACAACATTGATGCTGCAGGTGCCTACAAGCATTATGTAACTCACTGAGTATTGTTGTACGCTGATTCAATGAAGACAAGGATGTGTAATTGTTTTTTAGGTAAAAACATGTGAAATCGTAGGCTAAAAACATTTACGAACCTGAGTACTCATCTGAGTTAACATTGAAGCTTCTTGGAGCATCTCCTATAGAACAAGTTACATCTTAGTGAAAACATTTATAATTGTGTATTTTTGTTTCAGTTTTGCATTAGGTATTTTATACCTGGTTAAGAGGAAGTTCTTCTCTTCCTTCTAGATTTTCTGTGCCAGCATGCACTCCTTGTTGTTCACTGGAACCTTCTCCTGTGTACTCATTGGCTTGCTGTTCAGTAGCTTCTTGATCATTGGTAGCATTAGTGGCAGCTTGTTCTTTCTCTGCTTGAAGAGCAACACTAGTTCTTGCAACTAGTTCCTTGGCCTCTTGTGAACTCAATCCCATCTTCTTAAGTTGGCAGCCATGGCTGTTGTGACCAGCTCCCGAGCAGTGGCCACAATGCATTACACTTCCATGTTTAGACAGTGTTGGTCCATTCTTGCCTTGTCTTTCCATAGGTTGTTTTCTCCTAGACTTTGGTGGCCGCCCAGGTTTTTCTCATATACTGGTGGCAACACTTGTGGCCCATTTGTAGCCGCCCACGTGGACTTATCTCTCGCATGGCCGAGATGCTAAAGCCATATGCTTGGTTATATGCCTCAATTGAATAGCAATGGGGAAGAACACTTTCTGCAAGAATTCTCTCATGCCTCAAACAAGAGATTGCATGTGAACATGGGATCCCACCAATTGCCATCTTCTACAGTCACAAGTTTTACCCCTAATATCCACAATATGCTGATAATCCTTCACCATAACCTGAAACACACCCTGCCCTGCTGGCATCGAATAGCAAATATTGGCAAACTCTGCATTTTTGGATACTTTCTTTCTAATCTTGGGACAGATAGATCCACTGATCTGATTTGCAAGTTCTGCTTTCTTGTTGAAGTGCCTCGCCATCAGCTGGCACTTTATCTTTTCAAACATACTCAGTATGGGCAACTCCCTAGCATCTAGTATGTACTTGTTGAACACTTCACAATTGTTGTTCAACAAAATGTCACATTTAGGAAATTCTGAGAAAAATGCTCTTACCCACGTGTTTGGGGCCATCTTCTCCAACCATGTATGAGCATCTTTGTTTAGCACCTTCATCTTCTCCATATTCCTAACCCAAGCTTGTTCTGAGGAAGATCTTGCACAGGCCCATAATTGATTCTTAAGCTCCTCACCTTTGAACTTCTCTTGAAAGTTTGAGTATAAATGTCCGACACGTAATCTATGCTCGACTCACCAAAACCCGCTTGACAACTGGAATTAAGCCCCGCAAATGAAAATACACAATTAGTGATTTATCTAAGTAGTGGTATAGCAACACAAACAAACTTACTGTACAGCAAGGATATATGGCACATACCTTTTGTTTATCTGTCATTATTGTCCAAGGGTAAGTGTTATCAATCTGCAGGTCCTCCTTCAAAGTTTGCAAGAACCATTTCCATGATGCAAGAGACTCTACTTCAACCACCGCCATGGCTATAGGAAAAATGCAATCATTGGGATCCATACCAACTGCAGTGAGTAGCTGACCTCCAACCTTTGTCTTAATGTGACACCCATCTAAACAAATGATTGGCCTACATCCAGACAGAACCCCCTCTTACAAGCATCAATTGACATGTAACAAGAACTGAAAAGATTTCCAGCAAGGTTAAGGTAGAATGAGCTACCAGGGTTACTCCTTCTCAGCTCTACAGCATAGTCCCATAACATGTTATATTGTTGCTCCTCATCACCATTAATAACTTTCATTATCATTCTCTTAGCTCTTGCCAACTTGCTTCTAGACACTTTGATGTTCAAATCCTTCTGTACTGTATTTCCAAAGCTAGTGATGCTCATTTTCTCATTAGCTCTAAATGATTCCAAATACTCCTTAACCAACCAGTTAGCAGTGCATTTCCCTATTTCCCACTCCCTCTGGCATCTATGCACGCCATAGTATGTCTTCACTACAACTGATTTGACTCTTTTATCAAATGAAGCATACAGATTCCATGGGCAACCTTGTGCACAGTGAGCACGTACCCTCTTCTGGTCATTCCTTGGCATCCTAATTTCAACCCTTTCCCTCACACTGTACTCTGTAATTGCTTGTCGTAGCTGCTCAATAGATGCAAACTGTAAACCAATAGAGAATGATGGATTACTTAAATCCTCATCCGTAAAGGACTTGAATCTAATGCTTGGTTCAGCATCTTCCTCTGAGTGTGGAAGTTCCAAAACCTCATCCTCACTATCTGTCTCGCCTTCGCATCAATAGGCCTATGCATCTCGAACCTTTCAGTTGGCTGCCCTTTGCTTTCTTATGATCTTTTGCTGGCACCGATCGTTGTAAGTCTTCAACATCTGCGTCCACATGCTCTTGAAACAAATCATCATCTCCTGCATCTACCTCATAGTCACCGTCCCGTAAAATTTTCTTCTTCACGGCACTGCCACTATCATCATTACGTACTTGTTGCTCATCGTGGTACTTCAGCTGCTGGATTAGCTACTACATCATCCCAGATTCCATTGAAGAAAGTATCGTCATGGTCAAAGTAAACTACCAAATTCCTATGTTCCCCAACACAAGCAACCATCGTATTGGTCACGAAGTCTCCATCAATGACTCTGATGCCTTTTGGTACTGTCAGGCCCGGTAACAACCAGTAAAACTTTAGTCTTGGATTGGGTTCATAGCCTAAATCTCTCTGGAAGTCCTCAAACCACAATGATGACCAAGTTTCCTTCTCGACATGATCAAACCAGCTAACCTTCTCATCCAAATACGAGTAAAGACTACCATGTCCACCAAAAAAACCCCCATGATGAACCTCAATCGTGAACTCTTGGCTATCATCAGCTACAGTACAGGCAAAAAGAGCAGTGTCAAAACCCTAACCAAATCCCAAATCAACGATTTTCAGCAAACAAACGTCTATTACTGCATCGGTACTATGCTATCCCCGCCAACCATGAAATCGAACAAAACGATCAGCGATTAGGGTTTGCTTGAACTCACCGTCATACGGCGTGCGCTTTCCCTTTCCGCCGCAATCGCGGCGCCATCCTTCCGCGATGTCGGCGCGGCCTTGACCAAAGTGGCGCTCCCCCCGCTCTCCTTTGAGGCGAAACCAGCCACCTCGCCGGCAATGCGTCCCCGTCGCTCCTTCGCGTCCTCCGCCGGCGGCGGCGAAGAAGAATACGAGGAGGCACGCAATGGCCAGGAATGGAAAGCAATATGACATACGAGGGCTCAAATGAATATTTACCAGATGAATGTGGCGGCTGTCCACGTATGACGTCCACGCTGGTCAGCCACGTAGGCGAAACAGGCCGGATTACACCCGATTGGATGGTAATGAGACCCAATTAAAGATTAGGGACCAAAACGACACAGTTTAAGAGTTGGCGGACCGGGATGACACACCCGCGCAACTTGGAGGACCGGAGGTGAACTTTACTCAAGAAGAACAGTAAAACAGTAAGACAGTAGCCTTGCTTCCGTACATCTACGATTGTATATATTCTTATTGATGTCCTCACCAAAAAAGGTACTTATTTCCTCACCAAAATTAAAATGGTACCTTATGAGCCTCAAAATCTTACACACCACCTTGATCGGAAGGAGATTAAAGGGGAAGTTGTCCTAAAAATACTCAGCTCTTTTATATCAATCCTGCTTAAATCCATTAGAAAACCAAAAAATTCTGCAAAAAATTCTCCGTTAGAAAACCAAAAAATTCTGCAATACTGCATTATCAACAAACGATTAGAGTCCTTTTAGCTTATGATAATTGATTAGAGTTCTATTAGGGAGAAGCAAACGATTGAAGTCCTATTAGGGAGAAGCTACCACGATTGGAGTCCTATAATAATCCATTTTCTCACCAACCTTACATTGGCTCATGTACTCTGCAAAATCAGTGGGATAAAGAATACTGTAGAAGTATCTTTTACAGGTTCGCTCGCATGTTTATCCTCGTTTCCATATGTTGTTCTCACAATCTCGCAAAAATGGGGTAAAAAAAAATGATCAAAATCCGCAACACTGCATCCTCAAGCTACACTCTGACGCTTCAATAAGAAGCATTTCTACTGAAAACAGACTAATGAAACCATCAGAAGTCTGAATTGAGAGAACAGAATACTTATTTGGTGCTTAACCAAGATTTCTCTCCCTGCCTTTTGCCGTTCATCAGACGCTTCTCTTCTCTTCTCCGACTGCTCCTCTGGACGAGTTGTCGCGGCGGCGGAGAGACGACGCCCCAGGAGTGGCGTCTGCCTTGCCGGACTTGTCGTCGCCGTCGCCCTTCCACCCGGCGCCCGGCGCGAAGAGCGACAGCAGCCTCGCCATGGCGCTCCTGACGCCCGTCCCGGTCCCGCCCACCACACTGGCGCTGGTGCTCGTGTCGTGGGCGCTGCCCTCCATGACGCGCACGGACGCCACGGCGCTCGTCACGTGCCTCAGCCTGTGCGACATGAGGAGCTCCAGGCGCACGTGCTCGGGGAGCCGCAGCGCGAACCGCTCCATCCCGCCGTCGCTGGCGCTGTGGCCCGTCGAGTTGGACCGCGGCAGCGCCTGCCGCCCCGCCGCGCGGCGGTTCCGCGCGAGGAGCTGGATCGTAGTCCAGTCCTCTTCTTCCCTGTCCGCGTTTGCACCGGCAGCGGCGTCGCCGATTAGCACGACAGCCGCGGGAACGGGCGATGAAGAGTCCGGCGTTAGCAGCGGCGGCGGCGGCGGCGGCGCCTGGAGCTGCGCCGCCGCCGGAGCTGGTGGCGGTGCGTCGAGGACGCTGGCGCGGCAGAGCGGGCAGGTGGCGTGCCGCTCGAGCCAGAGGCCGATGCACTCCGGGTGGAAGGCGTGCGGGCACGTCGGGAGGAGGCGGAGGGCGTCGTCGTCGTCGAACTCGAGGAGGCAGACGGAGCACTCGAGCGCGTCGTCCCCGCGCCCGTCCACGATCCGGTGCTGCCTCACCTCGCGGAAGAACACCAGCGGCAGCGCGGCGATCGCGGCGGCGTCGAGCCCTCCCTTGCGGCTGCCCCCGCCGCCGTGGGCCCACTCCGTTGCCGCCGCCTGGGGGTCGTCATCGGGGGCCCGGAACAGGCGGAGGCAGGCGAAGGCGAGGAGCACGACGAAGACGGGGAAGAACACGGCCATGAAGACGGAGATGCTCATCACGTCGGCGATCGTCGGGTTGTCGCGCGCCTCCGGGGACTGCGCCGCAGCGACGGAGACCGCTGCCAACACAGCGGCGGCGGCGTACATGGCGGCGGCCCGCGGCCCCATGAGGCCGAGGCTTAGGGTTTGGGCGGGGACGGCAGGGGCGGCGGCGGGTTTGATTAGCGGCCCGGGGAGGGTTTAGATGCCGAGAGCGCCAGATGACAGACTAATTACGTGATGAGAAATAATCCAGCAGTTTTTTTTTTTTTTTTTGCGAATTAATCCAGCAGAATTAGTTAGCGTCGGCCGTACGCAAGGATGGCAATCGATGTTTCTGATGTTTGTGCCGTGCGCGATGCGCCCGCGTTAACGAAGACAGGAATGGCTGGCAAATTTCGCATTTTTTGAGAGAGAAAAAAAAAACAAATATTACTCCTTTCCTTTGACTTTGGGTCACAAACAACTGTACTACAATTTGCAAAAAACCAAAATTTAGCATTTGAATGTTCATCATCGTGGGTTGTTAGCCTTACTAATGTTTCGCTTGCTACTCGCAAACAAACTAGTAGCGAGTCTAACACGGGTTATAAAACCTGTTCGTGAAAAAAGAATGTTAATATATCCTCTAAGATATGAGTCGCAAAATGGTGTTCGATACATCTCTAAACGAGATTCGGTGGCAATTTAGGTGGCTTTGCTAGCCCTATGACCACATCAAGTATCAACATACATCTTCCGACTGGTCTTCAGGGGATGGGTTCCTGAGCTTCTTCGGTGAAGAACGGTCTTTGAATCAGTTTCTACCAACTTAGATGGTCGGTACTTGTTGACTTCAGAGTTACTCGTTGTGTGATTAGGTTATGTACGACCTTAGGTGTGCTACCTTTGTTGTTGTGTGATCCGAGATTTAATTTAGCATCAACACTATAGAATGAGATCATCGTATTCAATAAGCAGTTTCAACAACACATCAAATTTAGTAATTTGCAAATTTTTTTATGTAGCAAATCTACGCGCTTTATATAGGACAGCTAATAATACAATAAACAGATATAGTAGATCAATAGATAGACGAGGAAGAATAAGAACAATAAATTATTGTAGTTTAGTATGTTTTTTTATCAAAGTCGGCAAGGGAAATTCCGACCTATTTTCTTTTAGCTTAGTATATTTTTCATGATAACATCCACTTTATGACACACAACCCATAGTTGTATCGTTTCAATTTTAGGAAACAGCAACACCCAAATGAAGGCTTACTTTTGTGGTTTGTATTTGTCTATGTATTATAATAACATATCTTTTTTTTCTTTGTCTAACTATAGAAGTAATTGTAATTGCTGGGGCCTTATTTGGATGTTATAGTATTAAGAAAAAACCTTTTTACAAGACTTGGAGAAGTTTTCATTACCACTGATGTAAAACCGCGGTTCAGGGACCCGTGCTCCACCTCCACCTCCAAAACCCTAGAAGTGAGAGAGGCGGAAGGGAGGCAACCCGTGCTCCCGCCGGCGAGGTCGCCGCTCCCCTTCGCCTCCGGTGGGCTCCTGGCCCTCAGAGGGGATGGGAACGGTGGCTCTCTGCCTGGCGGTGTAGTTTAGGTCCTAGGGTTTCTAGGTTTAGGTGTCCGGCGGCGGCGGCGAGGCGGCGGCGCCGACGACGCCATGGAATAAAGTCCTTCCGTGCTTTCCCCCGTCTCGGCGGTGTTATGATCCAATGCCGTCGGCAACTGCGTGGAGGTATGTCTGATTTTGGATCTTGGTTTGGAGTCTTGACAAGAATACGTTGGCGGCGGTGGGTGTTGCGGTTAGATGGTGTGCGGTTCGAGGTTGTTCTGTCGGCAGTACGGGTCGGCGGTGAGCTTCGGACCAGGTGGGAGCGATCTCGGCTTCTTCGTGACGGTGGATGTCATCGTCGACGCTTCCATCGTCGTCTGAATTTGGGAAGTGGATATGACGAACGGACGTTTAATGAAATCTTCAGCTCGTGCACGAGTTTGAGCGTCTGCTGCAGTCCCCGGCGGTTTCCTCCGGAGTCAGATTTGACGGTGTCGGTCGGCATCGGCGTTCTTCATCTGCGGCGGTCGTTGCCGAGATCCGTTCTTAGTTCGGATAAGGACCGGTGTGTAATTTCTATTTTTGTTGAGGTCCCTTTTGCTTATAGGTTGGTTATCTGCCTCCCATTATACGGTGCACTTGTATTTGTACACTTCTGGTTTCAATTAATATATGTACACTTTGTAAAAAAAACACGGTTCAAAAAAAAAGAGAGATGAAGAATACCACTCAAACACTTTGGGACAGAGGGATTATATACCTTCGAAGAATTTCCACAACCAGCGCCCTGTCCAACAAGTCATTTTCGTCTGAACGGACAGCCCAACAGCTTGCGTTTTTTTTTATTTCCATTCCACATTTCCAGGCCCAGTGCCCAGATCCTTCCGTGACAGGAAAGCATAATGAATTGAACGTATGAAACAAAACACGAAAAAGAAGTTTTTGGTAGTGTCCAGTGTCGTACCGAAATTTCCCTTATGTGCTCGCGAATCAGCTCGCGAGCAACATGCCTCCACTTTTACTGTATACTAGCTATTGTGCCCGTGCGTTGCTACGAGACAACTAAACTTTTATAAAAATACCATACAGATCGCATGTTAAAATAACGCTACGTGAAATTAATTATAGACATTAAAATAACATTTAATCTAAAACGCAAATTTCATGAAATTAACACAGCGTGATGTCAGAGGGCTCACCAACTCTATTGTGTATAGTCCTTTTCGTGATGCGGTTTAAATAATATTTTATATATGGGTAGGAAGAAATCTCCAAGGTATGTACCTACCATCCTATGGAGCATATATGTAATTATTAGTGCTTGTCACATGGGTAATTAATACTACATGTCTTGAAAAATATCAGAATCTTAAAACAAAATACGTTATACTCACCACATAAATATGTAGTCAATGAAATCAATGTTATCATCCTAATAAAATAGCTCCTATAAGTAGATAGATGAGACAATATGTCTAAAATAGCTCCTAAGTGCACGTACAACGGCTGTTGCAGCCGTCTGTATATCATTTCATTTTTGCAGATAAGTCCTTCATTTGCTGGCGCCGGCGTCTCGTTCGTCGACAGCATGGGCTCGTGCTCCGATGCAGAAATTTACGTCCATCCATGCGCTATGCAGTTCACTGGATGGCACTCAGATCCACTGTGGTGTCGTGCGCTAGTGGTTCACATGATGAATGGATAAAAACGAATCGTAGTAGCATTCTATTTCCATCCATGAATGAATAGTACATATACATATAGTATTATATTTGTATAGCAAAGGATTTCGTCATCACTTTTTTGGATTTATCGTGTTTTGATTTATAAGGAACAAGATGTATACAAAACGTGATGTGAATTAGGCAAAAAATATTGCAATATATATAATATCATTTGTATTGATGGTTATAAGAAAAAAATATTGTAACCATATTTATCATCTTAGCTATGCTTGATCAATTTTCTCATAAATAGCAACACAATGGTGTACAAAGTTGTATTCGTAGTTGATCATAGCTATATGCAAAATATTAAACAACTTGCAGACAGCTAAAGAAACCCATTGTACAAGCTATCTATTTAGCTGTCTGTGTACGGATTCCAAGAACTTATAGACAGCTCGCCGTCTGTGGGTTGTACATGCCCTAAGGTGCTGCTTGACTGACAATGAAAAACAAAACATAAATCTCGAGCTGCTGCTGGAGACTAAAGTCCTGAACATAGAACCGCAGCTCGACCTATTTGACAAAATCAACAAAACAAATCCATTCCGATTGAGTAATTGATATAAAATTGAAAACATAGCTTAAACATGCCATGTGTAGTATATCCCACCAAAACAATTAAAATGTTTGAGCCATTTAACACTGATTTTAGAATATTTAGGGAACCCTTAGAGAAAGAAAAAATTTGAGTTACATTCAAATTCATTGATAAAATCTCAATTTGTTGATTCCTCAATAGTTTTTCTTTGTTCTGGCTCTATAAATTTCAGAAAGTATTATCCGGAGAAAAATGATCATTTATAATGTACAAGAGCATAGAACCTGATGAGACAGCATATAATAGTACAGCATCCCCAGTGTTGCAGCTGCACTACATCGCTTCACTTCAGATTATGTTGAACTAATTCCAGTGATCTGTTTCCTTCCCATGTGAATAGGTGTGTTCAATCAGGCATGAAGTAAAAAGAGATAGATTGGAAATTTCTACTTTTTTTTACATCTACATGGCACTTCATTTCCAGTCATTGTGCTGATCTGATTATAGGATCAAATCAAAATAAACCACAATCTCTATTTGAAAAAACTCAGACCAGCAGGTGTGACACTATGACCTACAGAGGCCATCATGAGTGCTGACCACACTCCCATGCATGTGCCGGATCATGAACAGTAGCCCTTTAGGATTATGAACATTAGCTAGGGAGGGAGCGAGAGGGAGAACCTGGACAGACGTGGCGGCAGGAAGGAAGTAGAGGCGCCGAGGATCGTCGGGGTGTGCTGCGATCTTAGATCTGTTGCAGGGTCCACGTACGGACTGCATGTGGAAGGGCACAACGTCGTGGTGACTGTGAATTTCCTTAGAAGGGTATACAGAGTCGTGGTGATCGTGATTTGTTGTTGCGTGTTCCTAGGTAACGTAGTTTCATTAAAAACAAAATAGGAGAGGGACATAGATTATGCGGAGGACGACGTGGATTATGCACCATTACTTTCTTTGTTGGTTGTGGATTTCCTTGCATGTAGGCATGCAAAACAATGGTGATCCTTCGCAGGGGCACCCAATTTATTAGTGTCGTTAATTAACTATGTATTACTTGACTTCATTTTATTGAAGGAGAACAAATTTCATCATGCAAATTTTGGAAGGAGAGAAAAGTGGATGGTGTGTGGACACCCAATTTATTAGCGTCGTTAATTAACTACGTATTACTTGACTCCATTTTATGGAAGGAGAACAAATTTCATCATGCAAATTTTGGAAGGAGAGAAAAGTGAATGGTGTGTGAGAGAAAAAAAACCGCTAGCTGTCGCCAATTTCCCACAGCGATTGTGTTGGATTTCCGTTTTTACGATTCTGATCAGAGCGAGAGGCTGGACGCATGGGGCTAGCCATGATTGTGTTGGCTTTCCGTTTTTATAGGGTCGTGGCGTGCGGAAGGTCGCACGGAGGAGGCAGACGGATGGCTTGAAAAATAATTACGCATGAAACGGTAGTCTTACTTTCTTTCTTTTTATTTGTGAGAGATTTTTGCTCCTTTTCTCCTCTTTTTATTCCTTGTTCTCTTCCCACCTATCCCATTTCTTATGTCCCCTTCCTTCTTTTTATCCTTTCTCTAGTCTAGTAGATAAAAAGCATCCTTTACAGTATCAAATTTGTGCATTAGGGTGTTCTACTAATAGACATTTTTAAGAATTTTTTCCTTACAAAACTTGTTTTTTCCACTTATCCCATCTATTAGTTTTGCACATCCCTTCTGTGTTATTTTTCTCTTTATACACATCATGCCGTCTTACTACATATCTCTCAAAAATAGTTTTCCAAAATATTTATGACCACAAAATATATTTAAATAAGTCTTCACAAAAACTGTTTTGTAAAATTTTATGTATTAAGAACTTTCCTAGTAATTGTTATCAAAAAGTTTTGAACGATCGTTGGAAGATGTTCTCCAAAAAATATGCATGGAAAGTCATACAAATGAAATGGAGATATTCCTTTTCTTAAATCGCCTTCATAGTCAAAGAATTTGTTGTCACTAAAAGGTTGTACAAAAAGTTGTTCATCGAAGTGTCTTGAAATTTTGTCTTCTCAAAAAAAAAAAAAAAAAATTGCCAAGAGATATTGCCTATAAAAAATCTTTGAATAACTTGTAACTTCCTGTATTTAAAATTCTGAAAAGACACAGCCACGGTTTGTCGGGGAGCAGGCTTGCGTGAATTAGCATTGTCCCCTGCTCGCCAAGATTCGGAGCTTGGAAATCCCACGTTTTCATCATACCGAATGGTAAACATCGTATCGATCTTTACAGATCACTTTTCCTCTGAAGTTGGTTCAAATTTCAGTTAGAAATACCTTGAGCTCGGTGCTCAGATAAAAAAAGAAATATGAAAAGATGGAGTTACAGTTACAGTTACAGCAAGAACATTTGGATTTTTTATACAGCAGTCGAAGCATTCCACTGAAGCTTGCAAAGAACAAGCTGAATACTACCATAAACGAGGTGTACTGTACTATACTAGTGATTCTCCAGCGAGACTTACATTTTTTCTGTACCCGACTGTGCAGGTGTGTCTGTAGAGCATTGAGCAAACCTCTGCGCTGAACTTGCAAACTGTACAGAGTACCAGCAGAAACAAGCGTGAGGCAAAATTCCATCCTTACGCAGCAGATACACATCTCCGTTGCATCACAGCGGCAGCAGCGAGCTGCGCGTGCGGCAATGCCGCGAGAGGAGCGTCCACCGGCTGCTGGCGGACAATGACCTCTTCAGCTGGTGATCAGGTTCTGGTGACACCTCGCAGCAAACAGCACCGCCAGTCCCCTGCTTCTCGCCACCGGCGTGCAGCTGCTCGTCTTCAGGAGCCTCCTCGGCTGACGCCGTCGGCGGCCACGGTGAGTCCATGGAAACCACGCGCCGAAAGTTCCCGGCCCGTGCTCCGCGTTCCCGGCCCGGCCGCTCCGGTGAACTGGAGTGATCAGGCTGCTGGTCGATTTGGACACGTACTTCTTGCTGCTCGTTGGCCTGCTGACCGTGCCGCTCCAGCTCCATGGTTCGCGTATTGCCCGCGGATTGTTCGGCCGCGGCGGCGTCGGCACCATCAGCGCCCGGGGGTTGCTCGGCGTCGGCGGCAGCCGCGGCGGCAGGGTCCACCGTCACGTCGGCGCGGCAGAGCGGGCAGCTGACGTGGGCGCGGAGCCAGGTGTCGATGCACTGGACGTGGAACGCGTGGGCGCACTTGGGGAGCAGCCGGAGGAGCTCGCCGTCCTGGAACTCGCCGAGGCACACGGTGCAGTCGGAGGCGCCGAGCACGCCGCCTGCGCCGGTGCGGTCGTACCGCGTGAGCGCGATGGACTCGATCGCCGCGTCGTCCAGCCCCACGGTCCGGATGTGCCACACGTGGTGCACGACCTCTCCTCCTCCCACGGGCAGTGGCACGGGGCCGTCGCCGTCGTCGGGGAACGCCGGGGCCGAGGCGAATTCCAGGAGCGCCTCTCGCCGCCGCAGGCGCCTGCGCTGGACGACGATGAGGATGCAGAGGCAGAGCGCGAGGAAGGCGAGCACTGGGATCGCGATGATGAGGGCGGTCACGAACGTGCTCCGGCCGTGGGAGGCGGGGGCAGGAGGAGGAGGAAGCGGGTAAGGCGGCGGTGGAGCTGGATCGTCATCCGGCAGGCACCCGAGAGGGCCTCCGTGGGGGTCGCAGGACGAAGAGTTGTTGGGGTCGGCGTGTATCGGAGGAACCATCGATGCTGCGAGACGATGGCCGGTGCGCGGCCGGCGACGGATGGAGAGTGTGGGAACGAGGAGGAGACGGCAAGCCGGGAACGCCGCGGAGGGAGAAGGGCGGTAGTAGTAACTTCTTGGCGCCTTCGCACGCAGCATTAAACTTTGCCCGATCGACGCGGTGCGTGTGGGAAAAACTTTGCCCGCGGGAGCGCGACGCGAGCGCGCGATGGCGTCGCGATCATGACGCCGAGGACGCGTGACTTTTGTGTCCGCAGACTGCAGTCTGGACTGACTGAGTAGTGGCTGACGGTGATGGAGGCCGCGGTGTTTTTCGGTTGGCTCTTCTAGGATGGCTGGCGTAGACACGCACGCAGCCACGCAGGCTACGCCGGGGGTTGGTGGGAGTCGGCGACCGCCGGGCCACTAGGCTGAGGGCACTCGGCTCACACAGCCTCACACTCACGCCGACCCAGCCTCACGTCGATCTGACGAGGCCGGTCACCAGAATAATCGAAATTGCAAACGAGTTCCAGCTTGCGGCTGACGAAATTTACGCGAGACGAAGAGCTTGCGCGGATCATTCTCAACTTTACGTGGCTCCAACAATTCGATTCCAACTTCTCTTCACAAAGGCAGAGGCTGTACAGGTTCTCCACCTAAAAATGTTCTTCGGAATACTGTACATTTGTAGTGTACGCCGTACGGCTATACGGGTTGAAGTAGGGGTCACATGTTATTAACAGTGACAAGCCCAACGTCTCAAAAAAAAAAAAAAAAAAAAAAAAGCTAAATCAAAAGCAATACTCTGAAACATGGCCAACTAGAGTCTCGACTAAACCATTCATTCTATGGTTTTTAGCGGGGAAAGGGCAGCGAAAAGCCACACAAAATCCAGAGTTATTACTATGGATTTGTTATGTTCATCACGCTATTTACTTTTTTTTATGAAACTTATGGTCCAACATATATTTCTTATTTACATTGAAAACTTTCTGTACGTGGAATACCCTGCTGCAAAATCCTAGCTTTGCCACAGCACCTTTGGATCAAAACTCCACCAGGACAACCACACCACCAAGGGGACAAAGCTCAACGCCATTCATTATTAGCCATCTTGAAACCTACAGTTACAATTGAAGAACAAATCGATCTACTAAAACATCGCCATCTTCGTGAAAGAATCTATGGAAATATGTGGGGAGATAAACTTCACGTGCTCCCCAAAAGAAGAAATCATATCACTCTTTGTGCCACCAAGGTGGTGGAATTGGGATGGAGACGTGCTCTGTTGGGCCTAATGCTTCTCTTCTGTGCTCTGGCTGCCACTTGGTTGGTTAGCCTGCGCATTAGCCGATCCATATACATGTCCCATCTTTGTTCTTTTAGTCTCCAGGTACCTGCGGTTCTCACTGGTAATTGGCGTAATCAAGGGCACCCTGCCCGCAATGCTCAGTCCATAACCCTTGAGACCACTATATTTTGCAGGGTTATTAGTCATCAGTTTCATTGAACGGACTCCTAGATCCCGTAGTATCTGCAAAGTAGTGAAATGTCAGTGACCTATTCATTAAATGATATGGGTAAATTGTAAGTTTTTTTAAAAAAATGAGAACCAACCTAGGAGGAACTAGGTGGTTTTTCATTAAGAAGAGAAATAGGCACCCAAATTCAGTCCAAGACGGAATTTGAACCTGGGTGGTTGGGTGCATTGCACCACCTATCATCCAACCACTTCATTCAAGTAATTTCAAGTTAGAGCTCTAGAAAAATATATGATACAACTTTCCTAAACAAGCAGATTCAGCAAAGAAGGAAGTGTTATTATGGACAAAGGTTCCTTGATAATTTGAGAGAGATAATTAAGTCTTACCTGTGCACCAATCCCATATTCCCGTGAGTCCACAGGAAGACCAAGTTCCTCGTTAGCTTCCACAGTATCACGCCCATCATCTTGTAAGTTATAAGCACGAAGTTTGTGGCCCAGACCAATACCCCTTCCTTCATGTCCACGGAGGTAAACTAATACACCCTTTCCAGCCTTCTCAATCATCTCCATTGCCATTGCAAGCTGGTCACCACAATCACATCTTGCGGATCCAAAAATGTCGCCTGTGAGGCACTCCAGAGTGCACCCTCACCAAAATGTCTTGGCCATCACCAATATCACCCTGACAATCATTTGGTATAAGATTGATAGTTAGATCAGGTGTTGTACAAAAAGTAATAACTCACTAAACTAAATTCTACAGAGGCAAAATAGTACTGTGGTGACTTACTTTCACCATGGCAATATGCTCAATGCCATCAATAACAGATCTGTAGCAATAGGCACGGACATTGCCCCATTTCAAAGGCAAGCGTGCAACAGAAGCACGTTCAATCAGCCTGTCTCTTTTCCTCCTATACCTGCAACAGATAAAATTCTGTTAGCATACCCCAGTCAATGCCTCAAGGATCACCAGCAACAGAACATAAGAACACTGAAGAGGCATGCACATAGCCAGCCATAGTAACTGATATGATTCTTGCAACCATACTAATTCAAAAAAAAAAATCTTGCAACCATATGAAGTACCTCACTTGAATCATATGTTACAACTAGGATAGAGAAAAAATTGTAGGACTCTGCCTCAAAACGCTTTCAGATCCTTTTTTTTCTTTTTTTTCTTTTTTTGCCAGCAAACACTGATTCAGTGTAATTATGAAATAATCAAAGAGATAAGTGTTAAATGGTAATTGAAAGTGGTACTGACACATTGACGTATGCTAGTTATAGATGCTAACTACTGTCTTAGTAGCAACATGTCAAGCATCAAAAGCTGAAGTTTCTGTAATTCAAACTCACCTAATCAAGTCAGCAATAGATATAATCTTCAAATTCTCCCTTTCAGCAAAGACACGCAACTTTGGTAGGCGAGCCATGGAACCATCTGCATCATCCACAATCTCACAAAGGAGACCAACAGGAGGTAATCCAGCCAGCATGGCAAGGTCAACAGATGCCTCGGTGTGTCCAGCTCGTTTCAGAACACCCCCTTCTCTGTATTTCAAAGGAAAAATATGACCTGGGCGGTTGAAGTCCTCGGGCTTAGAGTCAGGAGATGCAAGAGTCATGACTGTTTTTGTCCTGTCCTTGGCAGATACCCCAGTAGTTGTGCCCTCTTTTGCATCCTGAGAAAAAAAAAAACAGATATAGCTCAGTAGCAGACAAAAAAAACATAGGAGAAGTTTCATAGGGACTAGATCATAAATTAAGGTAAGTTGGATAAATATTTCCCTAAATCATTGAAACATACAGCTATAAGCATAGTAAGCCTGAACATAAAAAGAATAGAGACTTAGCTTACTTCATAATTTCATATTCAATCAATAGAATGCAAGTGTTGCAAACTCATTATCTGAACAGAACAGTAACAAAAGAGAAAACTAATCATGTGACAAAACAGTAAACAACACATTGTCCAAAAAGAACAGTATAGAATTATCTCAAGCTCATTGCTACATAAGGAAGGTAGCAGGAACAGTAAAGAAAGAAGTTTTTTCTCCTTTCACAAAAAACAGGTTCCAAGACAATAAAATCACATACCAAAACTGAATTCAAATGGATAACAACCAGCTGAGCTAGAAATCTAAGTATGAGCAAAAGTAACCCAATCAACGCACCAAGTATTTCAGCATGTAATAAACAGCAAAAGCTCCTGTATTTGAGCTATTTATTTGATAAGGAAACCAATCGTGAAGACAACAATGCTACGTGTACTTGTGACCAAAAAATAACAAAAGATTACCATATCAACATCAAAATAATAATGACGATAATATCATACCACTGTAACAGTGAAAGCAGTGCAAAGCTTCTCCTCATTTTCTTTTGTGGTAACCATCAAAGGAAGGTTCAGTCTTTCCAGATCATCTTCTTTCATGCTGACACAAACAATTCCTGTCGAATGCCTTACTATAAAAGCCATAGCCTCTGGGGTAACCAAGTTGGCAGCCATTATCAGATCTCCTTCATTTTCCCTTGATTCGTCATCAACAACAATCACAAGCTTCAAGTACAAACCAATGTTAGCAGAGCATTATATGAGATGGAAGACAAGATATCATAAGAAATTTTTTAAGATTTACTAACTTTTCCTTGCCGTATGTCCTCAATGGCATCTGCAATGGAAGCGAAGCCCTCTGTCGGGCTATCCAAATCAAGCTCAGTATCTGCGTCATCATCTGAGAACTTCTCCACAGCACGTGCCAAATTAGTAGATAGGATTTCTGGCGTAATCATGGAATCCACTGGGAGTACAGGGTCAGCGACCGGATAGTCCTGGCCACGGACAGATGTGCTTTTTGGCAGTAGCGTGTCGCCATTCCCAGAGACGCCGCCAGCTGGATAACCACCGTCACTTTTGAAGGATGATGCTACTCTCAAGCTCACTGATTTCACCTTGCTGCTGTTTGAATTTGCAGGGAAGAAACTGCAGGCCGGTCCTTTGTCTCCTTGGATACACTGCACCCTTTCAAGAACTGCACTCTGCATTGTCAGAAACAGGCAATCAGAAACCAAAAAACGTTCTGAGACACCCAAATGAGCGTGGCCTTATGAATGAACATTATAATTCTTGCGACAATTTTTCTCCAGCTCAGTTGCAATTGGCAAGGATACTCTTTCATATCACTGTCAAGTGAAAAAAAAAAAAATCGTACAAGTTAACTTTGTAATCCAATTGCAACTAGGTTGTCCTGGGTTTCATCAGTTATTCAGTTTACTAACTAGCCCTCACAGAGTCACAGGTCGAGACATAGCATTATATCGCACATACAAACATGGCCTTCCGTGCAGAATTTTATGCTCGAAAGCAGACCAAATCGAAGACGGTCAACAAACCGAGCCACAAAGGAATGTCAGCAGGAGCAATCCAAGACGATCAACCAACCGAGCCACAAATATATGTCAGCAGGAGCAAACCTGCTCCCTCTTGTTTCCTAAAGAACAAACCAAGCCGGCGCAAACTTGCGAACAAACCATGCCGGCGCAAACTAGCTGCAAGAGCATGGCTGCACGCGTGGGGACTGGTGAGGGAGTGGCGCAGGCAAGGGCAGCTTCTTACGGTTGGCGGGTGAGGGCCGCGACGGAGGAAGACGGAGGCGCAATCGAAGCCATACTCGCCTGGACCGCTGCGCCGGACGAGGAGGAGCAAAGCAACCTGCAATCACATCATTAAGCAAACAAGCTCGAATTTCCATAAAATTCTGTAAAATCCGCGTCGGAACGCGAGATCTGGTACAGGCCGGACCGAGGCAGCCGAGCTGGCGATTCCTCGCGCCTTACGAGACAACGAGAAGGGCGGTTGGGGTGGGAATGGCTTACCGTCGGCTCTGCTTCTGCTCCGGCGAAGCCTCCTGCCGCGGGCGACGTCGGCGGCCGATTGTCGTCCGAGGAGGACAAGTTTTGTTTGGGTTTTGTTTGGTTTTGGGGGTGATTGATGTGATTAGGAGGAAAAAAGCGGGGTTGGTGCGGTCAGAGGCGTCGAGACGGAGCGGGTGGGTTTTATAACGCGCGGGTGCGGCCACGCACGCGGCAGGTTCCTCCTGCCCGCACGGGCTTTGGGTGCACTGGATCTGGACCCCCAGATTCGCTAGTCCACAGCACAGGTACTGGTACTAGTACTAGCATGTCTGGATGTGTGGCTTATCGGATCCGGGCTGGAGAATGAACACTGTCAGGAATCCGATAAGAGCGGTGGGGCCACCAAGCGCGTCGCATCGCAGTTTCGCGCGGGCGTTTCCGAGCGGGCAAAAGGCTGGCAGGCATGGGCATGGGCCCCTTGCAGCACGAGCAAGTCGAGCACGGGAATGGTGAGGAGCAACGGCCGACTGGAGCCACCGGATCTGGATGAGAACTGACCGCACCAAGTGGAGCAGCTCGACCGCGGGGCCCACAGCAGCTTCCAAGGTGGGTCACTGGTCAGCTTGGTCAAGCAGCCTCCCGAGACCTCGCCCCGCACGCAGAGGACGAAGAAAAGCCGGAGACGTGCGTGCGGTTGGGATCAGGTGACATCGGGTGACGTCAACGCTGACGCGGGTAGGTAAAGATGCTGTTTATGGTCGTGATTGGGTGATCACATGACATGAAAACATGTGGGGCATAATAACATGGAAAATAAATGAATATTTATGAGTCTTGTGCAACTCTTCTCTTATAAGAACTCTTAATGGCAGCTGCTGCAAAGCGAGTCTAAGAGAGTATTTATTACCCAACCTGCGAGAAAATTTATTGTGTTTTTCTCGGTTGATGTGGCGGTATATTTATTGAAGAGAGGCGGGGCGCCAGAAAACCAAGACTCTGGCCTTAGACTTGTTTATTGTTTGGTGTGGGTCTTGAGATAAATACACTCTTGCCACATCATTGAAATACTGATAAATAGCCTTGGTAATAAATATCTTGGAAGCTTGGTCAGATAGAGTCTTTGGTCGTTGGATATCACCTAATAACTCTTATTAATCCATCTTGTTACTCAACACACTCTTAAGATGGATTTTATAATACATGTTTAATATGAATGGAGTAATTGTTAATGTTTTATTTAAAATACGTCATTATGATTTAATATGAGTTGAACTTTTCGATTCTACAATGATAAAAGTTGTTTGTCATGTTTGTTCACATCCCTACTAGTGATTAGAGCGATGATGGATATCTATGATGGAAGAGGATGAGAAGTGAATCCCATATATCATTGTCTATTGGATTTTGGGTGCTGCAGGAGTAAAGTCCAACCCTTAACAAAAGAAAAGAGCCATTAAATCAAAAGCGAAAGTCTTGATTTGAGGTCTACTGCTAAAGTTGGTTTTAGGATTTTCTTGTGATCATAATTAAGTTTGTCTAGTGCTTTTGGTTTTATTAATTAATGGCCACCAATTGTTCAATCACCCTCTAGCTAGTTTCTTAGATCCTACACTTAATTGAAAGATCTGTGTACTTCTCCCGTACCTGTGATCAGATAGATGATTGTGCCCACGAAAAGAGCGAGGCAATGAAATGTGTTTACACTTAATAGAAAGATTTGTGTACTACCCCCGCAGCCGTGATCAGATGATTGTGCTGACGAGAAGCGCGCGCCAATGAAATGTGTTTACACTTAATTGAAAGATCTGTGTACTACTCCTGCGCTGGCAATCAGATGATTGTGCCCATGTGAAGCACGAGACAATGAAATGGGCTTACACTTAATTGAAAGATCTGTGTACTACTCCTGCACTGGCGATCAGATGATTGTGCCCACGTGAAGCGCGAGAGAGTGAAATATGTTCCGGTTTAACAGGCAAATAGTGTGCCCAAAAAAAAAGGAAAAAAGAAAAACATGACAGCTTATGTCTTCCTCGCCGTGCCGTCATCACGTAAAATCGGAGCGCGCAAACACACCGACACATGTGAGACGTGACAGCTGCAGCACGCGCGACCACGAGGACATGGACACCCATGGCGATGCAATGCAATGCCCGTGCAATGGGATAAGTCAATCATGCATACTGCGGCTAAGTATACGTGCTCCCATGCGCGGATGATGATGGGCAGATGATTTCATCACTGGCGAGCGATAGCATTGGATAATGCCCAATGCGGACAAGTATGTATATATGGGAGTATACATTAAAGGTAAGGCCACTTATTCAGCAAGAATAATAAAGAAAAAGAGAAGATGCTAACGATAAAATAAGCAAACTCGATACGATTCGCACGAATAAAAGCCAAACTCCAGTCCACTAGGGCGCTACCACTACGAGTACGAGAGATAATTTTTCTTCCCCCTACCTACCAAAATTATTATCATTAATTATCACATCGCATCGCATCTATATATTCGCGTTCGTTCTCCCTCAAAAGAAGATGCTCATGGTGTCGCCGAGTCGATGACATTGACGAAGCTGTAGTCGTTGTACTTGTACGTTGTGCCGTTGTGCTGTCGCCGCCGGCGCCGGCGCCGGCGCGAGAAAACGTTCTTCCGTGGCAGCCCCGGCGTCATGTATGCGTACCCCCGACCGCACCTGGTTTCCTCGAAGACGCACCCGGGTCAGACGGACTTGACTTCAATGCCGGCGTCCCACTCCCACGCGACCGGGGGCCACGAGTACAAGAGAAACGCGAAGCAAAGTTTACGTTACGGCCGTTCCACAGGCCCAATCTGTGCCGAGCCCAGCCAGCGATCCGCGCCCTCCGCGAAACAGCCCATCACGGCACAAGACACAACCGCCTCGATCCGCTCCTGCGCGCCCCGCGCCGTCCGATCCAAATCCACCTGTCCTCGGCCGAAAGCACACACGCCTCTCGCGCCAGCGGTACCCTCTCCAACCGTAGCGCGGCCGTCACCCACTCGTCGCTATAAACTTCTCCGCGGTCAGCAGCTCTCTCCGTCTGTTTTCGCGAAAAAGTTGAGGAATCCTCTTCTTCCCTTGCCGTTGTCGTGTCGCTTCAGATTTGGGGGAAGGAATCCGGCTAACCGCGAGTCGAGTCGAGAGGTGAGTTGCCGTCCCACGCCTTCCCTTGTGCCTGGAAACTGTAGCTTCGGGTGACGTTGGTTAGCCGCGCGCGCGCGCGCTTGTTGGCGGTTAGGGTTTCGTTCGAATCGCCTGATGCGGACCGATGATGATTCCCGGGGGCATCCTCCACACCCTTTGTTGTTTGTTTGAATTTTTGCGATTTGTCGTCCTATTGTTCTTTCTGACGTGTTGTCGGCACTTCAATACGATGTTTCATATGTCAAATCGAGGCTAAGATTCGAATGTGCGTTTATGGATGGATAGCGGCGGTTGTCCCTGATGATTAGGTTTGAGATTCTGTAGTTCCTTTCATCTATGCAGACCCATTCTGCCGATGCTAGATTTGCGTCCTTGTGTTGAGATTGCTGTCTATGTTTAATTTTGACTGATTGGTAGATTCTGACACTTTTGTCTTGCAACATTGTGCTTCTATTGTTGCATCGGTTGGCCTTTCTGAATGCGCTAGTGGCTTTCAACATTGTGCTTCTATTGTTGAAATTGTTGTCTATTTTAAGTGCTTCATAAAGATTTCTAGAAACAGGTTTTGTTAGGAGGCCCAAACAGTAATAATGTTGTTTGAATGCTGCTGTGGGAAAGTCTAGGAGAGGGCAGTCCTCCCTCTGCCCCTGGCCAGAAAGTTGATATTAATTTTTCTCATCGATGATTATAAATGAAGCTGAATGGTTGGTGTTCTACTTGTGCTTTTATGCTTGTTTTGAAAGCAATGGCAGGAACCTTTCGATTAAGTAGACAGGGCACCCTATTAGTTTCGTTGTGCAAAATTGTGGATGGTTTTAATAGATTTGTGCATGCAGCATATTCATATTCATTATAAAAAGGATTCTGCTATTTTCATAGTCAGGATAGCTGAATAGGAATGGATTATTGATCCTCACTTGCAAGTTAGCTTGTTCTGAAATGTCAGATTTGTTCAGGTCATTACTCGGTGAAAAGGATGTATGTTTTGTCTGGAAACTACATTTGCAATTTGCTAAATGATGAAACTGGGATTCTTGTCTTGGCACATTTGTGTTATGGAAAATGAATTTGAACTCAAGTATTTTGACTGAAAGTTCTGATTAACTTGCTTTGTGTCCTACGTTCGTTATTCAAGCCGCTAATGTACTTACAATCTGGTGTAAGATGTTTAGATTTTCTATGTATTTGTTAACCATGCATTGGTGGCCTCATTGGTTGAAGCATAAATGAATTTGCCTATAGTTTCTTTTCTGGGAAAATAAAAAAAAAAAATACATATGTGCAGATGCACCTGCCTTTTGGAAAATATTTAACTGATGTTGCTTAAGATGGTTCATGTGACACTGCGTTGCTATGTATGCATTGAATAATTACAAAGTTTAAAATCAATACTGTGCATGCAAGTACATGTATGTAACTGAATAAGATATGTGCATTTAATTCATGTCGTGTGTGCAAAAGCGTGAACAAGCCAAACAATATCTGTCTATGAACTAGTTTTGTAGCCAGTTAACCTGATACAGGGTAACTAGGTAAGGTTGCTAGGAGAAATGGTATTAGTGATGATAGTGGAATTCATTGGATTTGGTAACTTGTTGGACTTCCAGTTTTAACAACAACATAGCCTGTCAGTCCCAAGCAAGTTGGGGTAGGCTAGAGTTGAAACCCTGAAAGATAACAAAAAAAGAACCTAGCAACCAATTCATTGGATTTGGACTTCCAGTTTTATTTGAAAAAAAAACTGCAACCGTGCTTAATTGTTTACTTTATTTACAAAACTCATACTATCTGTAACATTTGTACACAACAAACAGTTAGGTACACTAGTAGCTTATGCTTTTGCATAGACGCAAGCTTTTAATGGTAGATGGAAAACTTCCTTCCATTGACTTTAATGCATCACCTTCTCTTATTATTGTGGAGTAACTAGAACTACTTTTTGCTGTTGGGCTTTTATTTTCATGTTATTGTAGAGTACCTGTCATTACTTCTTTTTATCATTTTTTATTTATTTTACTTTGACAGTCTTAGATGATATACTGTAATTGTCAAATAAAAAAAGAACATTATGCCTTGATCCTTCCTTTAGGTAACATATATACTGTTTGTGAACTGACCTGAGACTTGTGGACTGTGTGCTTGAATATCTTTTGGGAAGATTTGTAGACTTTGAGCATGATCTGTAGCCTGACCTTCATTGTATATGCTCATTTCAGTTTGCAGTTATTTTATAATTCAGTCGTTTGTGTAGGACATCATTTGCTAGATGGCGCGTACCAAGCAGACTGCTCGCAAGTCCACTGGAGGAAAGGCTCCTAGGAAGCAGCTCGCTACAAAGGTTTGTTAGGTGTTCCTTTTAGTGTATGTTTCTGTGGTGTGCCTATAGAATCATGCTTTAGAGAACTGATGATTGATGAACATTGTGGTTTTGCTTTGACAGGCAGCCCGTAAGTCTGCACCCACAACTGGAGGAGTGAAGAAGCCTCACCGTTACCGCCCAGGGACTGTTGCTCTTCGGTAGGTGCACAAAGTTGATACTACAAATCTTTGGGTTGAAGTAGTTACTTATCCCATAACTTCTTTGTTTCTAGTGAGATCCGCAAGTATCAGAAGAGCACTGAGTTGCTGATTAGGAAGCTGCCATTCCAGAGGCTTGTCAGGGAGATTGCTCAGGATTTCAAGGTGAAAGCACTAAAATCTTACATGCTGACATTTATGCTCTATGGGATAATATCCATGGAAGTTCTGTAGAGTTTGTTTGAGAGCATATTCTTATTTCTGTTTCCTGAACTGCTTTGCAGACGGATCTGCGTTTCCAGAGCCATGCGGTGCTTGCTCTGCAGGAGGCGGCAGAGGCCTATCTGGTCGGTCTCTTCGAAGACACCAATCTGTGCGCCATCCACGCTAAGCGCGTGACCATCATGCCCAAGGACATTCAGCTGGCAAGGAGGATCCGTGGTGAGAGGGCGTAAGTCTGTCGATGGGAGGAAGAAAAGAACTATGCTCTTGTAGGTTCTGTGAGAAGTTAATCTAGTATAAAACTGTACTGAGTCTGACTGTAGCCGTAGTAGCGTATGCGCATGCTACTGGCAGTTCGCGTGCCTAGAGTCTGCACGGAGTCTTTTACTCATGTTGTTGCTGTGGATTATAGTCGTGTCGTGATATGTCACTGGTTGCTGCTGAACGTGTATCCGGGACTCCAGGCCTAACTATGGATTTGGTGGCTGTCTAAACCTCTGAATATTGGTACTACTATTCGTCTATTTGTCAGTTATGTGCAGTTTCCTCAACTTCTCTGGCGGCCGTTCTGGCCCCAGTGCGATTTTTTTTTTTTGAGAGGGACATTGCGAGTTAAAGTGGCTTGAATTGTTTGGAAGTGAATATCGGGTGGCCGTGCACCGCAAGAACGGCTGAGAAGACTGAGCAACGTGCTCCATGGGAATGGGAAGGGAGGCCAATCCAACAAATGTGTACTTGGGACTCGTGGTCGTCTGATCGGTAGGTCGGCACTCACTGTCACACAGATCACCCACCCTGCCTAAGAGCATCTCCAGATGCACACAATGTTTGCAACCCCCCAAGTTGATATTGGGGTAGCTAAGTTCTTTTGGATTATTGGGGGAAGTTCTTTTAGCGGTCCCAATATCTCATCCCCAATATATGATTTTGGCCCATGTTACAAATCCAGCCTACTTTGGCAAGTTGTCAGTTTTACTTCTCTGCATCTTTTACCACTCGACATTTTCTCAACAAATCTGCTCATTTTTTCAACAAGAACACAGCAACAAATCTGCTCATTTTTTTCACAAGAACACAGCAACAAATCTACTCATTTTTTTCAACAAGAACACAGAAAAAGCAAATCACAGAATATAGTACTACAACGGAGACGAATCGATTAAAAAAGAATCTGCTCATGCTACGATGCTGGTGCTCACTAGTACTCACACATAAATCAATGAATTAACTAAATGATGTTCACACATACACCGTTGGTTCCATGGGCATTTTCACAAACAGCTCGTGCGCACTAGCACTCTGCTACACAGAGATGAATCCAGAATGTTGACTTTCTTTTGGATGGATATCAAATCGAAGAAGGGGTGGAAAGTAGAGCCAAATCACCTGTGCAGCGCCTGCTTCCTTGCCTGATGCCTGCTTTCGTTGAGGTGGAGGGTGGCCGGAGATGCCAGCGCTCGTTGAGCCAAATCACGATGGCGGCCGGATGCCTGATGCCTGCGTTCCTCGACGAGGCCGCCGGGAAGCGAGAGCCGAAGGGGATGGACCTCGCGACTGAAGGGGACGGACCTCGGCACGGCGGCGGGACGCGAAGTGACTCCTCGCGGGGAGATTGGCGCGGCGGCGGGACGGGAAACCACCCCTCGCGCCAAAAGAAACGCGTATTGGGGGCGGGTGCTCTCCCCTTTCTTTGCGGGGGTCTGGAGACCCGATTATGCGCTTGGTGAGAAAATTTTTTTTCTCATTGGGGATCACAACGGGAGGCTCACGAAAGACGCTTAAATCCCTCAAAACACTAAATTTTTCTCATTGGGGGCCAAGAAAGGGAGACTGGCGGAGATCTTTAAGTCCGAGCCTTGCGCTGCTCTGCCTTGAATCCCTTGATTGATGTCGCACCGTCATTTTTTTCCCAAAAGGCGCGGCAAGAGCTTTGCCGATTTTTTTTAGACGATAGAAAAAAACAAAAACACTGAAGAAAAAACAAAACAATTTTTACAAGAGCCGCCTACTGAACGACTATCCACCTACAAAAACAAAATAACAACTTCTACTGCGGCCAAGGAAACCACCGTCAGTTTGTTGTTCTTGTTGTATTTCCGTCTTCACTGGTTTGGGCTTCGATGTTGCCATTGCTTTCGGAAAAGGAAGCAGCGTTCGTTGGATTGCCCGTGCATCCGTACGCACTAAGCAGAGTGCTTGTCATGATGATTCGTTCGTTTCGTTGGATTGCCGGTGCCTCTCTACCTGAAGCCTGAAGCCAGCCATCCATATTTAGCTTTCAGCAGCACGAAACGGAAGGAGTCCGCGGGCGCCCGTACATCTATGCTGGGTACGAGCCCAACCACACGCGGACACGCCCCCGTTGGCCGTTGCCTTGCCTTGCCTCGCCTGGCTGGCGAGAGCCTTCACCCTGTCTGGTGTAAGAAACCGTCAAATGGACGTATGCCGACCACTTGCCATCGGATCCGACGACGGCGTCTGTGCGAGCAAGTTTCTCGTGTCTACTTGCTAGCTAGCAGGTGAAGGGTGATGCGAGCGAGCACGTCGAGTGGTCCGCGGCAATCCATCCAGTGGGATGACGCGAACGCAACTGCCGCTGCTCCACGTCGCTTTTCGCTGACGCCGCGCCTGCTCGGCGCTCTCTTCGTCGCCCTTCGTCTGTCAGACGGAACCAGCTCCCCCGTATCCGCTCCGTGTGCTCTAGCTTCACACTTAGATATGTACAGTATTTAAGTAACTACTACACCTGATTTGGACATTGGCGGACGAAAGTTTCCTGAGTTTTTCAGCCAATGCTAAGCTAACAGGGTTGGAGAGCAACGGTTAGCAATGCTATCATGCTAGTATGGTGACTTCACCTAATCGTCCCTTTTCTTGGCGATATACCAAAACAAAGCAAACCGTGACAAAAACCTATCCACATTTTCCGTCTTGTTATATTTCAGCGTCCGGCGCTGTCACGCCAATACCGGCCCGACACATCGGCGGCCGGGGACGTCGTCCGCGCCCAAATAATGTCATCCGCCGCCCTTCGCCTAAAACAAATCAAACGGCCTGATCAAGAAAGGCGATGCGGTGTTATTGGTGGCTCTCGCTTGTACACGGCCGCAGGCATCGCGTTAAGGCTCTCGACATCGACAGGGAGATGTTTGGCGTCCAGCGACCTGTCCAGATTACTTATATATGTGTACCATCCTGTTTATGATTGCAGCAGCACCGCGCGTGGTAAACGGATTGACGATGCAGCAAAGTGCACATCGCCACATCACATGCCCTGAGTGATCAGTAGCAGGTAGCAGCCCATCGCCATTGGATCACGCGACGTGTTGGAGGTCAAGCTAGCCTGCGTCTCTTTCTCAATCCCACCTGCTCCAAACCCCGAGCCGCGCAGCTCAATTCTTGTATGATTTGATTTCCCGGTTGTACGTAATCTGTTTGCTAAATATAATCGCACCTCACTCTCATGGCATTGTCAGTTGCTACCCGCTACCGTCTACTATAAAAACTGCCCCGTTTCTGCCATCGCGCTTTGCCTGCGAGTACTCCTCCCAGATAACGGACACCGCCGGCGCCGCACCTCGCTCTCCCGGCCGGCCGGGTTGCCAGGTACACTCTCGGCCGATCGACCGATGCAGCCGTCGTCTTCCAGGGCGAGGTGAGACCATGCGTCCCACGGAGACGCACAGAGCTAGCATTCCGATGATCCCACTCTGAATTCTTGACGAGTTCTCGTCTCGCGCGCCGTGCAGATCCAGGTCCTGGGGAGCCGGGCCGTGGACCACTACTCCTCTGTCTCCCAGGCCGATGAAGCCTCGGCACGAGCGCAGCAGGTCCACCACGGCCACGTACGCGCCACTCGTCTCCCAGGTGAGCTCCCTACAAAGAATGGAATGCATGGCACAAGTAATAGCTGTAGGAAACGTGTCAACGTGACGGACTCATCATCGCAGCAGCAGCAAGGTGAGGCCGATGGCGACGACGCCAACGGCAGCGTGACGGAGGAGCAGGAGGTGCTGGTGGAGGTGGCGCAGCCGGAGGACGGCGTCGGGCCGACGACGACCGCGACGCACATGGAGGACTCGCCGCGGGTGAGCGACGGCGGTGCCGCCAAGGACAAGGAGCGTGTGCGGCACCTGGAGCGGGAGGCGGCGTCGGCCAAGCAGCGGGAGATGAAGATGCTGGAGTCGCTGGTCCAGCAGACCAAGGAGCTGGAGCAGGCCAAGATCGCGCTCGAGGAGGCCAGGCTCGAGGTCGCCGCGCTGCGCCAGCAGCAGCAGCAGCAAGGCGAGGGCGCCGCCGCCGAACCACCCGCGGTGGCTCAACAGCAGCAGTGGAGCGTGATGGACCTCATGTTCGGCGGCGTGGACGAGGAGATCAACGGTCTGAGGTCCAAACTCCGCGCGTCAGTGCAGGCCGAGGAGCGGAGCCGGAAGGCGGCGGACGAGCTGACGGCGGCGCTGTCCGCGGTCACCATGGAGGCGAAGCAGGTGAAGGCCTGGCTCGCGGACGCGCAGACCGAGGCCGAAGCCGCCCGCGCCGAGTCCGACCGGCTCCGGGGCCTCCTCCAGGGCGCGGAGGCGGAGCTGTGGTGCGCCACGGAGCGCGTCGGCGCGCTCACCGCCGACTGGAAGGACGCCGCGGCCGGGTGGCGCGCCAGGGAGAAGGCGCTGCTGGCGCGCGCGCGCGCCGCCGAGGAGGACGCCCGGGAGAGCGCCGCGGCGCGGCGGGCGCTCGGCGACGACAACGCGGTCCTGCGCCGCGCGCTCCGCGCGCTGGAGCGCGCGGCCGAGGACGCCAACGCGGCCGCCGAGGCGCTCGAGGCCGCGACCGCCGACACCGCGGCCCTGCAGGAGGCCGTGGCGGAGAAGGAGCGCGAGCTCGAGGCCCTGCGGCGGGAGAACGAGGACCTGAAGGCCAGCGAGGCCGCGGCCAGGGAGCGCGCCGAGGAGCTCGAGCGGCAGGTCGCGGCGGCGAGGAAGGAGCGGGAGACGATCCCGCTGGTGGAGAAGTGGCGGCGCGAGGACGCGCAGGCGGGCAACAAGCTGAGCGCCGCGGCGTTCCTGGACACCGGGAGGCTGGCGGTCCCGGCTGGCGGGGCCCGGAAGGACCGGATGTTCGCGTCGCTGAGCAACCTCGCCGAGCTCAAGTCGGCGGCGGCGGCCGCCGCGGCCCTGGACGACGACGACTACGGCTACGAGTTCGACCACCTGGACGTGGCGGGCCAGTACGGCGACGCCGCCAACGCCATGAAGCAGCACAAGATGAAGCGGCGGTCGATCCTGCGCAAGTTCGGGGATCTCTTCAGGAGGAGGAGCCTGTACAAGTCCAACCTCGCGCCGGTGCTAACCACTACCAGAAGCCTACGTAGAACCTTCTAGACAGGCCAGCGCCATAGATGCTCGATCGCGAGGTCGTCGACGATGCTTGCTTTGCTTGCTTGCAGAGTAAGAGAGATTAAAAAGCAGGCATTACAGCAATGGAGAGTGATGTATGTAGCAGGAGTTGGAAGGAGATTATGTTTTTCATAAGCTTCGGATGGATCAGTATTTCTGTGATGATTCTAGATTTCTAGTTATGCGTGTCGATTACTCGAACCTGTTTCTGCTTTTCGGTTGAAAGAAGGGTCATCAGTGCATGCACTTGAGTAGTGCCACTGCCACGCGCTGGAACAGGGCTGATCAGCAGTTACACGGATACGATTTGGGCGACCATTACTGTACGGATCACCACCCACAATGATCAGCAGTTAGAGGTCCGGTTAGGTAGCTGTCAATCTGGTGTTGTTTCTAGCTGGAAGCAGTTACTACAAGCCGGCCGTGCAGATCGACAGATTGGGGGGTTTGGTCACATTGTTTTTAGCTCCTGCTCGCTGCTGTGACAACAGTTGGGCTTGTGTACATTTTATTGCTCTGAGAGAAGGCCTTACTCTGGTGGGCTGAGTTCAATCCATTTACGCTGATGGGCCTCTGCTCTATGTGGGCTGCTTAACATGGTATGACAGGTGGCGACCATTGTGTTGGCCACCGTTTCTCATGAGCTAGGGTGATGAAGCCTTGATGGACTTCATGCCCGAGTGTGTATCCGTTGAGGTGGCTAGTGATCTGTTAGCATCTAAGTAATGAAATTCCCAAGTTTTTTTTTTTAAAATTACTCCCTCTGTCCATTAAAAAAACATATGCATGCTACAAATTTGACTCAATTTATAGAAAATACACATAAAGTTTGTATCTTCAAATAGATCTAAGCTAATCTAAAATATATTGAACGTTTTCATCAGAGGTCCCCGCTCCACCGTTCTGAGTCCGAATCATAAACAAAACAGCCGCATGGAAACTACCAATTTTGATTAAATACATATAAGCAGGGGTGAAGCAAAAGAAAAAAAGAGGGGCTAAAATATAACACTACAACAATGTAACATAGACAAAAAAAAATAATAATAGTTTGAAATAGTTTTATATTAAAACATTGATGAAGGATGAAAATCCCCTACTCGCTGGATGCCTAGAGCTCTCTCAGCGCCTTTTACCTTATGCATCTACGCCTGAAAATTCAAAGAAAGTTTTAGACGACTCGACTAGTGCAGTAACGGTAGGGGGGCTTGAGCCCCCATAGCCCCACAGCTGGCTCCGTGCATGCACATAAGGACACATGTACACATGTACTATCTGGAGTACGGGTGCCACGAGGCGGGATAGAAACTGGGTTAGGCTACCGAAAGGGCAGGAAGAGGAGGAAGAGTGCGTGTTGGTTGCTGTCCCGAACGACGAAGACGAAAAGGAGCAGAGACGACCAACCCACAAGTCAGCGCGAGGACTTTGGTTGCATCCACCACAGTCTGCTTCTAGTTTGTCCAATGTTACTAACTATATACCATAAATACTTATATTTTTTTAATACATAATTAGTTAAAGTTGTTTCTTCGAAAGCATATACGATATTTATTTAGGGACGGAGAGAGTATTTTGGTACCGTAGAGCAGATAATTTGAATTTGAACAAAACACCTCCCTCCTAGATTTCATGCTTTAGCAATCCAGTGCTTCTTGAGTCCATGCGACCATGCCGTGTGTGACATTGAAGATCTACAATATGGGAGAGCTAGAGAGAGAGAGAGGAGCACCTGAAATGAAATTTAGACACCTAGAAAGGGAAAAGCAAACACAACACTCGGTTGTTTTAAACGTCTCCAGCACCACCCGACAGATGAACTACTTTTCGGGAGATGATGAAATTAACATCACGAGTGGACACCATAATCCGAAAACAAGAACAGCACTACCAACGAATTCAATTCAATGCCTGTGCGTCATCAGAGGAGCAAGCACCTCGTTAGCTAGCTTCTCCAGATTTAGCCAGCCACGAGGAGCCACCTGGCCGTGTAGCCTGTAGCGAGAGCGGCCTTTCTCCTTCCACTCCGCCGCCGACCTCCTCAGCTCCTCCCCTCCCATCACCTGGCGTATCGCCGTCGCCACCTCCTCCCGACTGGAGTCCTCGCTCGCCGAGCTCCACGCCGACGCGCCACTCCGTGCACGCGAGCCTGCTGGTTGCTCACGAACAGCCAGCACAGCATATTTTCCAAACGAGCAATAATATGTTGCCTACTGGCCTACCCTCTGCTCCAATTTACCTATCCTCTGTTCAATAACGTTCAATTCGCTCCAATTATATGCCATACAGTTGTGCTGTACGTATAAGCAACCACTGTCGTAGAACTTACAATACATAAAATGCCATACAGACGAACCAATCACCAGCTACTTTGTATACACTGGTCTTGTATAAGCTACCGTGTATAGCTTTATGCAATGAACCAATTAAACCTATGGTCATGGCCTTGTTTGAATGTTGTAATACGAAGAAATTGCAGTTTTTTAAAACCTATAGACAAGCAAAACCATGGTTTAGAAAAAAGAGACATGAAGTTTATATAAAACTCAAGATTAGACCAATTTTGGCAGTACTATGAATTTCAAAACCATAAAGGTTGTTGCATCAAAACACTTCATGGTATTCTAAAACCAAATTATTTCACAAAACCATAGTATTTTTTTCTAAAACTTGCCAAATATTTTGCAACAGGGCCTTGGCAGCGCACAGATATTCTTCCTCGGTAACCACTAACTCCATGACCACAAAACGAAGGAGAATGCTTAGATAGCATAACTCATTTCTCCGCTGTATTACCCATTAACGGGTAACAGATAGATCACAAATTCATGGGATAGCATGAAAGCAACCGAGAATGGCAAGAGGCCCAGTGAACAGCAACAGAACAACACACGCACCATACCATACAAGTTACTGGTTAGAACGAACGCACAAACACAATGGTAAAGAGAGACCCTACAAATTATGACTCCCGAAGCACCTCTTTTCTTTACTATCACCTGTCTTCAGTCTTCATTGATCCTCCTGGTCATTTGATGTAAGCTGAATAGCTGATGTGTCTTGTCAAACCTTCTACAGCACAATGAGTTTCATAGTCAGATTATATAAAACATGATTGTATTTTAAAAAATATTCACAAAATGAGTTTAGTACATTCATATGCTAAACAAGCACAAAGGATTTGAACTCATATCCTTATCCATTTTAAATCGAAAACACAATCTCCTGAGACTTACATGGACATTTGCATGAGGGAAAACAAAGATTTACATGAATAACTTTCCATGAAAAGAGTAAAATTGTAAGCATGTAATCCATTGTCGAGGCACAATGAAGGCATGCAGGGTGAAAACATTGATATTGACATGCATTATGATGACAACACATCTAGAGGAAAGTAACAAATTATTTGATAACAAAACTCTAGCTTCCTTGTGAGAGAAACCGACAAAATACTAGCATAGGTGCTCCAGGTGGTAACATTCATTACAGAAGAACAAAAATAAGCCAATAGATGTTCAATGTTTGGTACTACCTCCGTCCCAAAATATGACAAAATACTAGCATAGGTGCTCTGGGTGGTAATATTCATTACAGAAAAACAAAACAAGCCAATAAATGTTCAATATTTGGTACTACTCCGTCCCAAAATAAATCAATTCCTAGAATCACCAAATAAGGGTATGCCACCAAATTATCTGAACAACTTATAGAAAAGGGTATGACACCAAATAAGTAATATTATGGAAATATATTTCATGATGTATCTAGGATACTGGATACTCATCTGGTTTCATAAATGTTTGTGCTCTTTTCTACATAGTCAAAATAGTTTGACTTAGATAACTCTAGAAGTTGATTTAATTTGGAACGGAGGAAGTATTGCTGAGTGAGAAAACTTTGTCCAAAAAATAACAGAAAACCTTTGAGACAACCAAGTGAACTCAGAAAAGATCAACAATGCAGAGGACGAAAACCAAACTAGTAGATATTCAATACTTAGAATTGTTATGTGAGAAAACTACCTTGTCCAAAAAGGGAAAACTAGGCAACAACTGAATTAAATGAAAGGAGATTCCGAGTAAGTCAGCAGAAAGATTCCACAATAAAACCTATTAAATATGACTTCGTGAAACTCATAAATGCACCTCATTGAACTCAAGCTACATGTTATTCACACCAGTCAGAGTTCTTCGCAAAAGTTCAACATCATGAAGTTCATCTCTAAATAAACACCCTAAACTCATTAGTCATTTACATTCCATCGAAACAGGGATAACAAAATTATCAACTAAAACATAAAGAAATCAAATGTGGTCCCAGTGCCTGTCCAAAAAAAGGGACTGAAACAATGATCCGACTCATACTCCATTTAAAAGGGGCACAAAAAGTTTATTGTGGTATAAGAAAAAGGGACCCATAATCGTAAAAGACCATACTGCCACCTAAAACATGAGCCACTTCAGAAGCACTACATTCATAATGATTCTGTCCACAGGAGAAAGTTGGATATTGTATGAATCAAGGTATACAATAACAACAAAGTAAAAATCTGGTGAAAAGTAAAACTGTAATCACATAGTGCATCTTTGAGCCACAATGAGAAATGCAAGGTGTAGAAAAAGTTGCGCTAACAAGCATTACGATGATAATGCATCTAGAGGAAATGAACAAAGATGATAACGACAAAAACGCTAGCTTCCCTGTGAAGAAAGCAACGGAATGCACATAGATGCTCCTGGTGGTAACATTGAGGAAGAGCAAAAACAAGCCAACAGATATTCGATACTTGGCATTGCTGGGTGAGAAAACCACCTTTGCCCAAAAAGGGAAAAACTAGACGGCAACCCAACGAAGATCTCCAGTCAAAGATGCACATAAGATCTACTAAATATTACTTATAAAACTCACTTATAAGTGCACCCTTCATTGAATTCAAGCTACATGTTGTCCATGTTGGTTCTAGACAAAAGTTTAACAAAAAAAGTTCCATCTCTTGATGATAGCCCTAGACTCAATAGTCATTTAATTCTATCAAATTAGGGAAAGCAAACTGTACTATTTATCACCTGAACCATGAGCACATGGTCCAAGAACTAGTAGTCCAAAAAAGGATGATGAAGAAGGGTCTGAAACAACCATCTTATTCATATTACATGTAAAGGGCGGGATGTCCATTACAGTGAAAAAGGAATTTATAGTTCTCAAAATACCATGTTACGGTACCACTTGCCTAGCCTAACCTAATACAAGAGCCTCTTCAGAAATGCTACACACATAATCATCCCGTCCACAAAGTTATGAATCCGGTTATACAACAAAGGTCAGAGTTGTAAACAGGTGAAAAGGAACCAGAGAAGTGCACCAACCAACTAAAGAAAGACAATTTTCCATCATAGTTAAATTGCCCAGTTTGATTCCTTACCTAGTGTTGTGAAATATGAGGCTCACATATTCATCCTAACTAAGAAACTAACTTAAGAGAATTTCCATAAAAGAGTGTAAGATACCCAAACATAGCTGAATCTTACACATATGAGGATGACTTACTAGACAATCAATTTGACAAATTCATAACATCACAATTCACAACTAGGTTGGTTGGCTTGCAGAATTGCGCAGCATGGCCCAGTTGCAATCTAGGAGAGAGAATCAACTCCCTCTATGGCCATAGGATCATAGCATAATATATTTATATGCGTCATATCTCGGAATTTTGAAATGCAATCTATGATTCAATCATTATCAGGATCAATCAAACCTAAAGCTGGATGCCTTTCTTCAATTTTTTGCAAGAAATACTATGACCAAAGTATTCCTAGTTTGCAATTGCCAGTAGTCGCACGCATATCCCATGTTAACATCATTTCAAAGCTTCTCACACCAAAAATTGCACATACAAAATTCAAAGAGACAAAATCAGCGGGAAGGCTGCCTTACCCAATTAGCCCTGGCAACATTGCTATTGTCCGGCTGCCGGTGTTCCAGGCCAATTGGAAGCACCAGCGCCACCTCTGAGCTCCTCCATCCACTCCTTGAAGAACTCTGGATCATAAGCACCCTCCTCATCATCCTCCCTGTCAGGATTGCCTTCTTCAAACCCCCCTTCCTCCATAGCATCAACGGTGGACTCTGCAGGTGCTGCCACCACATCCTTGTTCGGCTTAGTGACCGCTGGCGTGTGGCCTTCGAAGAGCGCGAGGTGGCCGAAGAGCTTGTCCTTGCGGGAGAAGGTGGTGCCGCAGGAGCAGCGCCACTGCGCCTCCTCCCCGCAGTGGCGGAGGTGGCTGCGGAGGTCGGCCAGCACCGCGAAGCGCTTCTTGCCGCCGCAGCGGTCGCAGGCGTAGAGCTTGGGGCAGTGGCTGCGGCGGAAGTGGTTCCGCGCGCACACCGCCGACTTGAGCGGGCGGAAGCGGCGGTGCGCGCGGTTCCGGTTGCAGCCCGCGAAGGGGCAGGAGAAGCGCACGTTGCCCCCCGCGGGCGGCCTGGGCGGCAGGCCGTTGCCCTGGCCGGGGCCCGGGCGGGAGAGCGCGTCCAGGGTCTTGAAGCGGTCGCCGTGGGCGCGCATGTGCATCCGCAGGTTGGCGTCGCGGCGGAAGCCCTTGCCGCAGATCTCGCAGAAGTGGACATGCTCCGCCAGCAGCTCCGCGGCGTCGAGCTCCACGACCTCGTAGCCTCCGCCTCCGCCTCCGCCTCCGCCGTCGCCCTTGGCGGCCTCCAGTCGGGGCTGCTGCTCCTGGACGGAGGCGGCGGACACGGCGGGGATCTCTCGGACGGGAGCGGGGGAAGGAGTGGCGGAGGGGGTGGGGCGGAGGTGGGGCGGGGAAGGGGACGGAGGCGGCGAGGAGCTCGGCGGCGCTGAGGACGACGAGCTGCGCGGCGGAGGAGATCTCGGAGGAGACGGATTGGATGTCGGCGTAGGAGAGGGGCCGGGCCTCGCCCGAGATGGAGGCGGAGATACGGCCCCGGACGGCGGCGATGCGGCCCCCGAGGGCGGTCAGACGGAGGAGGGCCGCCTGGGCGTCCCCGTCCGCTCCTCCTCCTCCTTCTCCTCCACCTCCTCCGCCGCCGCCGCCGCCCATGATGGCGTCAGCGAGCTCGCCGCCCGGCATGGTCAGCGAAGGCGGGCTGCGCCGTGGCAGCCCTTGACGCGACGGCGGTGTGCCGGCGATGACCTGCAGCCAGCGAGTGGAGTGGATTGGCACGACGCGACGCGCTTTGGTGTGCTCCTGTGCTGACGGCTGAGGGCTGAGGACAGGTAGCTGCCTTTTGCGTGCAGGCCCCTCTCCACTTGTGAAATTCACGGTTGCGGTGGGCACTCGGGACACTTTCAGTTTCCATCCATTTTGTAAAGGTGTCGCGTCACAAATATGAACAAAAAGGGTACGCTTTGGTTTGGCAGATTTGACTTTGGAGCCCATCCAGACTTTTTTTATTGTATGTAGAACTATGATGGATATATTTACTCAATTATTTATGTGCAAAATGATTAGTATTTTCTGTTTATGAGAGTACGTGTTTATGAGAGTATGTGCGAAATGATTAGTATTTATGTGCGAAATGATTAGTATTTAATAGCAATTAGCGGGTTTGTAGCAAATTTGATGTCTACATAGTGGATTGCGCATTGTGGATAGCGGGTGCTATAGCGGACACTAAGTTCCAATAATGTTACCTAATAATCTTGTATGATTTAGATACATGTATATCTTAAATAAGGACTTTCTTACATATGAACAAGTCAACTAAATACAAGTTACCAATAGACTATATTAAACATATAACTCAAATAGTAAATAGATATTTAATTGTATTCGAAGAGTTGATTCTCGATCAAATATATTTTAAAGAAAAGAATAAACAAGTCATGTGCTAGACTTGGGCCCCTATAGCGGACTACTACGTCGAATAATGGCCACTATCTCGCTTGCTGCGTTAAATAGTGAGCGCCAAGTTCCAACCCGCTATATCTAAACCGCTATGTCGTGGTGGTAGTGGTAAGGGGCCACACTATAGCCTTATACGGGCCAATGCTAATGTTGTTTAGTACCTTGGAGAGTATGTGGGTTGCCCCAAAAAGATAGTTTACAAATCACAACATGTAATACCGTGTCTGTGTTCTATTTTATATTTTATAAGTTACTACCTTATGTATGTATAAATTGGAATTTCAAGCTCTGCAAGGTTACATCTCATACATATCATATTATGTACTACAAGTTTTGGCCTTATTTGTCATTAATTGAGTTATTCATCGAACCAAGTTTTAAGCTTGTTTCAAATCAGGTGGAATGGACAAACTACCTCCTCCAACATCTATATCTCCTATAAGAATAAACTCCTCTAGAACCTACTTATGCCACATCATCTATCCAGGGTCCCACCACCCACCACCACAAGTCCTAAGCGAAACTAATCTATATCTCCTATAAATATAAACCACGCTAGCTTAAGTTTCAAACACCTCCACGTCATCTAGGGATCCCACCATCCATCACCATACTCCTTCCATCCCTTGTGCCTCCCAAGAAACAAATGTTGACAATTATATATTAAAAATATTAATGTTTATAATACATAATTAATATCATTAGAAAGATCTTTGAATCTAGTTTTTTAACAAATTTATTTAGAGATACAAATGTCACATGTATTTTCTAAAAATCGAGTCAAACTTGTGGCACGTACACCAATGACGACAATTAAAAAGGGACGGAGTGAGTAGGTTCTAAGCCAATAAATTTATTCTCTATACAATTAAATAAAATCCTACTGCATACCTGCGGCAATGCACACGAATCCTCCTAGTTTTAACAATTTCAACTAATCGCCAGAATTAAGGTCCCATTCATGTTTATTAGGAGTCATGAACGCTTCAAAGTGTTTTTAACATAACTGGCACATTGGCAATTTCCATTACATAGAGTTAGAAAGAGAAAAAAATAGGAAGCATCTAGAACAAACTTTTTTTTAAAAAAATATAGGAATCTAAAAAGAAAGGAAAGGAAGTTAACTGAAGTGTTTGGAACACAGGAAAGCATCAATTTCTTAATTTCTTTTCTCTGTTTTACTCTAGCCAGATGCAGATTTCATAGAAAATTGTCATTCTCGCTTTCCAAAAAATAAATTTTATTAAATATATATTAAAATACATTAATATTTATAATATATATAGTTAGTACCACCGGAAAGATCTTTAAATCTAAATCTAGTTTCTAATAAATTTATTCTAAAATATAAATATAGCACATATTTTTTTACAAATCGAGACAAATTTGGGGCACAAAAATCCAAAACCACACTTAATTTGGGATGCGCCGCTGGTGAAGAAGGCAAGAAAAGAAAGAGGGCACCGCAGATTTTCAGTGACCCACACATACTAGCCACATGCTACTATTGTTTACTTTTCGCCCTATGATGCCCACCATAAATTCCTATAATTCTAAGCTAGTACCTATGTTCGAAACGTCACATTCTAACTTATCCTCTGTTTTGTCATCTTATCTCCATGCCATTCTTGTTTTTTTTTTTCTTTCCTGTGTTTTTAATTTCTCCGTTTTAAACAGGCCCTCAAGGGCCCTGGTACTGGTGGGCAACCAGTTTTGTCGGTGTGATTTGTTCGGTTTTTGGGTGTTGGAAAACTGAGAGCCGATCAGTGCTTACAAAATTTGAAAACCAACGGGTTCGGTGTTCGGTTCTTTGGCAGTATGCTTTGGTGCATAACCGATCAGTACTGCATCAAAATGACAGGGGATCCCTACGCGTGGGCTGTTTTTGTCAGCTCCCTATGGCCGACCGCACGTCAGTCAGTGCTACGCATACCATATCGGATTCGTGGGTTTTCTTGGTGTTTGGATCGTGGGAAACAAGAGGAGGAAATGGGAAATGTGGGTGAGGAAGATATTCTATCCTGTGTTTGGATAATGGGAATGGGAAATTGGGAATAAAGAGGGATAGGGACAGTGAAGTGGTGGTTTGAAGTTTGAAACCAATGGAAGAGGTGGGTCGCGCCTGAGATGTGCTCGATGACGTCCTCTGTTTGCCGTGTGCCGGTGAGTCGGTGACACCCACGTCGATAAAGCTTCGTTAACGTGCACGGTGGCGACCATCTCGAGTTGGTGTTGTTGCTTCTTTCATTCGGTGTTGGCCGGACCACTGCGAGCGGAGCTGCAGCCGCGTGGGGGCCTACTGGCCTAGGCGCCGTCGCCGTACGGGGGCTGCCGGGCTGCAGTTGCTGCTCACCGTGCCGCTCATCGCTCGCTTCGCATGCCAGCACATCTGGCCGGTGTGTTTGCACTCTGGATGAACACGGGAGCTAGAGAAGGATGGAGAAGCGGGTGAACACGGGAGAGAAGGACGGACAAGCACCGCAAGTCATTTCCTCTGCCAATCCATGGTTTATCCAAACGCCACCGCAATGGCAAGCGGCTGTGCCGCCAGGGCCGGCCCTGAGTTTTCCAACGCCCGGGGCGAAACCGAAAATCAGAGGCCCTTCTACATGCATATGCTAGCAACAATATTGTATGAAAATCAATCGATTAACTGGATCCTCTCCCCTCCCCTTTCGAATTATCAAAAAAAGCGCTGTGGATGACGTACGGCTGCAGCCATCTCAACTGCCACTTCAAGGTCATCGTCGTAGGAATATCCGGAGGCCGGATGTTCTCTTGTTTCTACTCATCCAAGTCTAATAGCTGGAGTGATCACATCTTTGTTTCTGGGGTAGGCTCTGGCTATATTAAGATGGGGAGTGTCCTGGTTGGGAATGCCCTCTACTTCAGAAGGGAAATTAGCGATGGAGGGGTAATAATTGTCAAGTATGACTTGCCTACACATCAAATTTCTATTATTAGCCTACAACTACAATGTGAAGTTGAACGGGACATCGGCAATCAGCTAATTGCTACAGAGGATGGCAGGCTAGGAGTTGCCATGATAAACAATTCAACACTTTGCCTATGGCTAAGGGAGGAAAGAAGATTGGCAGAAAGTAGAGTCATTAAGATTCATGGTTTACTCCCAGATGATGCCCTGCATGGTCCACTACTCCTATCTCAAGCCCGTCGGGTGGCTGCCTTTGCAGATACTGGAGCTGGTGGTGTCATTTTCATAAGGACATGTGTTGGGTATTTCACTATCAATCTGAATTCAGGGAGGAGCAAGAAAGTAGGGGAGTGCTTAGGCTCGTTTCACATTGTTCCCTACATGAGCTTCTGCATCCCAGGTACATGTTTAATCACTTTTTAGTTTGCTCATTTGCACAGCAAGTATTAGTTCAGCATGAAAATATGGTCGACTGCTTTTGGGTTCCTACTGTTACCTATATATTACCTACATAAATGGTTTTACCTACACGAGCTTTTACGGTTTAGATATTAGCCTCATGCCAATCTTTAATGATATATGTTCCTCAATCACCTCCTGAATGCTAATGTCACTTTACATGATAACATTGTAGAAATACAAATGGAATGCATTCCCATATCTTGGACTAGTTTGAGTTCATCTTAATGATGTTTTCGGATATGTGACCATTAAATTGATAATAAGTAAGCTCTGTTTTGTTGGCCATCAGAGGCAACTTCATTGCCCTTGTGTGATTTGTGTAGATCCAATGTTCATTGTTACCATCGATTCCTCATAGTTTGTAATTGTGTTTCTTATGCAGCATCAGAACAGTCTCCACAGATAAGGGATGAGGAGCTAGTGTTGTGGTCACTACAGATGATGAACCAGGAGCTGGTGTTGTGGTGAGTGGAGTTGAGGGGCCAGGAGATGGTGTTGTGATCTATACAGATGATGGGCCAGGAGATGGTGTTGTCTCTAGTATCTACAGATGAGAGGCCAGGGCCTAGCATGTCAAGTGCATAAAAAAGCTCAAATTACTAGTGCAAGGACTTCTAAATCAAGGAGATTACTAAAACAGAAGCATGGTTTTTGGTGAGATATCTCATGATTTTGCTGCTGTGCTGGCCTTGTTCTCAGGCCTAAATGCATTCTGGATCCTTGGTATTGGGAATAACTAGTAGTACCAGTTATCTTAACCAGTAGCTTTCTACTTAGTTTGAAGCTATCTTGGGCTCGTCTGCAAGATGGTAACTGAATCAGGCGTACTCGATTTGTGCTTGTGAACTTGAGTTTGCGATCAAATTATGGGAATGATATGGACTCTTGTATGAAAGTGTGACATGGAATTATCTTGTGTTTGATTGTGGAAAATTTTCCTCTTTTACTTTTAGCGTAGAACTAGAGAAGGGAACTAGCTAAGTTGAATATGATTTTTGTGAATACGATTTATTTGTTAATCATTCCTTGCAAAGAGGTAGTAGGACCAAAAATAGCAACGACTAACTTTGTATGCACTGGGAGTAGGCTTTTACATACTGCTGACCTCCATTTACTTTATCCGTTTGCATTTGGAAACGAAAAAGGTTGTCCATATCTTGCTGATCCGGTGCTGAAGCACATTTTCAGTTTAGACATATCTAAAGACGTTATCATGTGTAGATCTCAAAGGAACATCTTAAACCACTAGTGATTTGGGCGCACCCATGCGCGCCGCACATTCAGCCAGCTGTTGTTGAGTTTGGTGCAAGAATATTAGATCACATAAGACAGCAATTGATGATGAGCTGTTGAGCATCGTATCTTATTGGAGTGAACAAGATAGGGGCAACATAAATACAGTAGCACCACATGAGCACTTACAAATAGCAAACGCTACAATCTATTGCAAATTAGCATGGATAAAATTCAGATGAGTGCCTACTACATACTTGAAATTCGAATACTGAGTACATAAGCCAGATTTATAAACTGGCTTGCGAGATGTTCAATTTAGTACAGTACATATATCCAACATAATATATCCTAGGATAGAACGCCAAGGCGACCACACACAGTACATGCTACAGAAGCACACGATCAGCTCTATCTCCTAAGAAAAGTGGTTACTGCTTTCAGTTAGCTCTGGTAATTAAGTTTCCAGCTTGGATATGGCAAACCATCAGTACCAGACACATAGCTCTCAGGCAGGGAAGAACCTGTCAAAATCATCAAAATAAAGTTCAATGTCTGCTTGATACTGGAAGTATGATCTAAGGTTTATGTAGCTGCAGATAGTAGTATACCTACGACTTGGAAAGGAGGAACCTGAAAGGGAAAGTCGTATAATTAGGAGTCGCTATCTGAGCGCATAAAGCACATGTCCATGGTATCATGACGATCAAGCACAACATTTTCACCTAGACTGAGCATTAGAATTTGGTAGGTCAGAACATAAGAAAAACATGTGCTTTCTTTCCAACAATTCCATTTGATATATGATTCATCTAAAGCATAGATGAGAAAGCTAATGCCAACTTTTATAACTGCAAATTCAATCAGTGTCAGAACTAACAAACATTTTTTTGTAGGGTGAAATAAATTGATGGCAAACATTATGGTTAGAATCTTTTACCTGAATTCCTTCAAATGCAGCACAAGCCTTCAAAACCACTGGTTTTTCTGCAACAACAGCAACTAAGGAAGAGTTTAGACTTTAAACTATCACTTGCATCCAAAACAAGAGATTTAAAACATGCATGGCATAAGCCATAACGACGGTCATACAACCAAGTTTTTCTATCCATGATTAATCATGACTTCATGAGGTTTCTGTAAAATGGAACCTTGAAATATTTTCATTTATAAAATCCAAGATTGAACTCTGCAGCCAGCATTATTTATCCAACTATTTACAGCTCATAACATTTACTTAGCATAACTGCTAGGTGCTCTGCCTTTTCAGAGCACTTACTCTTTGATAGCATAACTCTGAGCTAGAAACCTGATGTACAGAGAAAAAATGGATCATAGCAAAAGCTGAAAGATTATATACAGAGGATACATTCTTCATAGCATCTTTTTAATTACTCTACAACTCTATGTGGACACCTGGAGCTAATTAAGTAAAAGCAGAAGCAACATCAAAATGCAATTTGAATCCACAGAAGCACACAACTTTCATTCTAGGACTTTCACCACCCTGTTTTCAAAAGCCATAACACATTTTGCTTTAGCTCCACACTACAAAAGGTAGTCATAGATTAACCCATTATAAGAAGTACAGCAAGTAATTGTGTTTTCATCTAGAATGAGAGGTTTTTAAGTAACTTGAGCATTCTATTGTGAAGCCTCATCACAGTCTATTCTTATCAATGCACAAGGCACACAGTCTATTCTTGAGCTAACTAAGTATACTAACCAAGAGGCACAAGACAAACTTACTAATACAATAACCGGAGAGAATCTGACACCTTTCATTTAGGATTTTTATTTAACCACTGGAAAGCCCTCCAGAATCATCTCAGCAACTTATATAATGCATATACCATGAAAACCAAGTAAAAATGATTGGAGTATTGGTAGAAGCAATGTAAGCATAAATTTCAGGTTCAGCTATGAGCTTCAAAATTTTAGCACCTGACGAAACTTTAAGAATCCCACATCCTGCACTGTCGTCGCTCATCAATAATGTCATACTTTTTTGGTACAAAACCTGTCGTCACAAATTCCGAACTCAAAAAAATCAGAAATCACCACATCCTACTCCACACACCAAATCTCATGATCCCTAAGAACATAATAGGGCACCGAGTCACTAACCATTGCAATACATGAAGCCCCATGGTGCCTAAGAAAGCTTCAGTCAGAATGAGGAAAATCTGCAAGGGATAAGAAATGTAAGCAACTCCCTGACACCATGATTCCATCAGACATTGCACGCACATGTATAAAAGCAAACAAATACAACAAAGTTTCTAATTTCATGTTGGCAAAAAAATATTGGACATATGGAATAACAATACAAGCTTCAGTTTATCTACAGAAAGGCAGTAGACATACTGAATAGTAATGCTAAATTATAGAAAACATATTTTGAAAACCCCATGGATACATTCTTGCACTGTATACTCTTCAATCCATAAATCTATTTGCCATAACAATTCAACAATGTTGTACGTCCATGCGTGTACATAATTTCTCAATTCAGTTCTACAAGACCAATTAATATATGCATGTACATAGTTTCTCCATTAAGTTCTACAAGGCAAATTAACATCTGTAGTATTTTAAATCCAAAAAACTGGTCGTTGGTCAATAGTATCTTTGGCCACAAATAACTTTGACCAATCTTAAGGAGATCCTAGGCTGCTCATAAATAATTTGGGGAAATTACCATAATTCCACCCAGAAAATTATGGTGCCACAGAAATATATATAAAAAAAAGAGAGACTTAGCCAACGCATAGCAAACCTGGGTGCCCATCATGCAGCTGGGCCGCAGGGCACGGGCAACTCTTCACCCAAGACGGCGTCCCATGCGTGGGAGGAGTGACTGATCCGTCCATGGAGAAACTGGATCCGACCATGGAGTCCCACAAAGCTTCACGCTCGGTGCTCTACACAGACTTCGTGGGGAATGACTGGATCCAGCCATGGAGGCCCTGGATTGACCCACCAAAGAAAATGCTGGGCACCGGAGGGAGGGAAAGGGAGGAGGAGCAGGGAGACTACCTTCACTTACGTCGCTGCGTTCTAGGGCGCCCCCACTCACGCCGCCGCATCGCCACGCTGGGGTGACCTCGCCTTGGCGCTGTGCTACCGCCCTCGCCTCGCACCAGAGCCCGGAGCCGAGAGAGGAGGGAGCAAGAGAGCCACGTGCTCGCCGCTCCTGCGGCCGCCACCGCGCGCTCTCCGCTCCGCCGGGGTCGAGCTCGTCCCGCCCCGTCGCGCAGCGGCGCCAGAGAGCGCGTCTGCTGGGCTGCCGCGCCAGGCCCTTCGCGCCGCTGCGCCAGGCCCGGAGCCCAGGCATCCCTCGCCGAGGGGCTGCGGCGCCGTCGCCCGGACGCACGCACGCAGGCGGTGCTCGCCCCAGCGCCGCACCGCCCCGGTTAGGGCGGGCCCCGCCGCTGGCCGCAGCGCCGGGGGGAGGGGGCGGGAGGCGTCTCGCCGGCCGCGCCGCCCCGGTTAGGGCGAGCCCCGCCGCGAGCTGCAGCGCCGTGGGCTCTCGGCTTCGCCTGGATGGGGAGAGAGAGGCAAAGAGTAGAGGAGTGGTGGAGAAAGGAGGACGGAGCGGAGGAGATATTTTTGGCCCAACCAATCATCCATCGACAGCAGCGAAGTTGACCGTACACATGTCGAGAGCGCATTGGACACCATCGGATTCACATCTGACGCAGTAGAAAAAATTTAGTAACGTGGATACCGCCAGGCCACCGCGGCGCTTGCCGTTCTAGTCTCTTTAGATTCAGAATGCTAGCGCAACAACAACAGTGAAAGAAATTCAAATTTGACGGAACTGTTGGGCCGGACCAGTTTCAGCTCGAGACAGGTAAAATCCGACGTTTCCCCCCTTGGCCCGCGGCATCGGGCTGCTGATCCTGGGCCGAGGAGATTGTTGGAGATAGAAAAGCATGAATTAATATGGGCTGTCCTCTCCAAAGGCACCTAAACGGGTCCTGACATATACTGTTATCTTAGCCGGGCCGCGATCAATTAAATACCCGTGCTAACGCCACGGTTTTATTTTTAGGGATGCACATAAAAACAATCTAATGATGATATTTCTTTCCATAGTACATTGGACATGCTTAGAGTTCATTCTACCAAATTTGAAGTGCTTAGCAAATTGTGTTTTGCCAAAAAAATTCCATAGCACTGAACTTGAGTACCGGAAATTTAGTGTTTTGCTAATGACAAGACATTGCATGAAACTTTTTGGCATTAACCCCCAAGCAAGCATTATGTTGCTATCTTCATAGTCAGAGATTATATATTATTTAAAAAACAAAGGCAAGAGCTCTGTGGCTTGGTTAAGGCGAAAGAATTTGTTTACAAGAGGGTTAGCCAATGGGATGCCAATAAGATCACCCGAGCGGCTAACCAACCCACGCAACCATGTTGAGCACAATAAAACTTTGCCGGGAGCCTTTCTGACATGGCACCCGACAAGGAAATTCAAAAAAAGAAAACTTTGTTGGGTGCCTCTGATGTGGCACCCGGCAAAGAAACGGCTGACGGCGCCGGGCCGTGATAGCCGCTTTTCTTTGCCGAGTGCCCGATAAAAGGTCCCGACAAAGACTTCTTTGCCGGGTCATTTTTTGCCGGGGGCTCTTTGCCGGGTGCAGCTCCCGGCAAAGGCTTTGTTGGGTGCAAAATAGCCTTTGCTGGGTGTTTTCAGCACCCGGCAAATTACCAGATTCCTGTAGTGACAATACCATGGATCATGGTTGCCGAGCATGGTTGAAGACGCCAGAAGTTCCGACTTCCCATGGCAAACCACACACAAACCACCCACCGACGAGCCCAAAGCAAACCATCGCAGCTGGTCATCGTTGCGAGGCTCAAGCACCCCACGAAGAGCAGCTCCAACTTCCAATCACGGCCACACGCCTCGCCTCCATCACTTATCAGCAACCCTAGCAGATGCAGCATGGTACTGAAACCGACATGAATACAGTCCATATTGACAACAAATAGAAATGCACCTACGCGATTTCTTGAACATATACATAGCTCCAGATTATAATTAGTGTTGGCTTCACATGTTGGTGCTTTCACTGATTGTCTGAAGATGCCCTTCTGATTCTGAACCATCTTAAGCATGAGGAAACTGGTTTTCTGAAGATGCCCTTCTGAACCATCTTAAGCCTGAGGACTGAAAAAAGTATCTGTAGCTTTTTCTATGCAACATCTTTAGATCTGGACAAGTTCTCAAACTCGAAAATAATTTAACTATTCTTATGGACTTAGAGAAATGATTTGCTATTAGAGCTTGCTCCAAGAATTGAAGCCTAGTTCAGACAGAAAATCAGATATCTATCCCACACCTTCATCTTATTCTAACCAAGGTATTATTTCTTTTAACTTAAAATGGTGTATAGCATCAGTGTTGGCATAATCGACGCATAGGAGTAAACCGATGACACATTTCAGGTCAAGTGAAACTTAGCTTATAAGACAATAATCATTATTGCTCAATCCCTACTGAAAACACAACTAATAATCACCACAACTAATAATCACCAGAGATCACAAAATATACCAATTCCCATTTCTACCTAACAGCACACTTTAATTTCCACTTTCCAGGCACTACTAATCAGTTACCATGCTACTGTTGCAGGAACCATGCAAGATACTTCTTAAACACATTTTTAAAGTTAGAACTCAAGTAAGTACATATGCAGATATAGAATTAGAACACAACGAAGTGACACTTATGTTGTGTTGGAATGAGACAGTTCTATATTACAGAAATAACAATTCGTATCCATGTCAAGCAACAAATGGGAAATCAGACCTCGAAAAAAAAACAAAGAGAAAATCACTGAACCTGATGCAGTTAGGCTCAACTTGCCTCCTTTCTGCGAAGCATCATGCAGGCAGAGCTGTAGGGTTCAGAAAATATAGCAACCAAAGGGTGCCGTCGTGCGCGCAGATGCAGAGCACGTACTTGTTCGCTGCTAGGTCAAGATGCAGTGGCGGCCAAACGTAGGCGTTCAGGTGCGGGTTCCGCTCACGATCCAAGCTACGCCAAAGCCGCGTGCAGGGCCTAGCCAATGGCGGCGAAACCAGTCGACGTGCAAGAAATTCGACGGATCAAAGCTAAAGGAAGAAATAAATTTGGAAGTTCAGACATGAATCCCATTTTCATCTCCCATCCAAATTGACGATTGCCCAACTGTAGGCATCGATCTTACTATTTAATCAAAAGTGGTGGTTTTCTTGATAATATATTTGCTTAGATCATCAGGACAATAACAAATTGAGAACAGACTGAATCGAATGGTATCCAGGAAGAAAAATAGGGTATTTAATCAATAGTGGTGGTCTTCTTGATAATATATTTGCTTAGTTCATCAGGACAATTACCGAGAACAGTCTGAATCGAATGGGATCCAGGAAGTAAGAAAAGAACCAGAGAGATTAGGATCAACCTCGGTGCCTGCGAGTGGCCACCGTCGCTCATCAGCCACACGTGCTGCCGCCACCGCTCAGCCCACGTGATGCCGTTGCCGCTTGCCGGCCTCGTTCGTACCCCATCGGCGATCTACGGCGGCGGCGGGCAGCATGTTTCATCTGGCTCCCGTGCGTTCAACGTTGTTTTTTTTTTTTCTTTTCTTAGTTGCTCGCGGGATTCGATCCCTGGACCCAGGAGGGCATGCGTGAGGGTGAGGGTGCGGGGTGAGAGGAGAGTGGGAAGCCTGTACCATGCATCTTCTCTCAGTCCTTGGATCTGGCGTGGATATGTTTTGGACCATTGATTTTGAAGGAAGGAATATGGACACAGAAGTATTCCACTGTAGTAGAGCGATAGCTGGCTAGTGGCTACCACGTCAGCGTAACTGTGTGACGACCATATTGTCCCCTTTGGTTTCATCATCTCATCCCGCGAGGAGAAAGCAATCAAGATTATACTGTGTCAAGTTAAAAAGGAAGAAGAAGATTATACGATGTCCTTCGCGGTGCAAGCGGCCGTAGGCTCGCACAGGTAGAAATGCAAGTAGGGCAACGAATGTGTGGTTCATTTTGTTGTGTTATTTTATTTTACCACTAGCTAAATACCCATATGTTGCTACGAAAAAACACACTATCATACCAGGAACAATATCATGCCCATTCAAATTGCTAAGTTTCAGCATGGACAGGTGTGCTTTTGTTAAATTTAAATAGCCTGAGAAGTAAAGTTTTGCTTACATTCATCAGCCCTGAATTCTTGCTTAGAAAATCTAAATTTCAGGTGCTATTGTTTCTTCATGCCTTCTCCAATGTTTGTTCACCTAGTAGCATTTGCAGATACACAAAACCTAAAATCTAAGTGTTTAGCAGCCTCAGGCATGACGCCTGCTCGCGAAAAATAAAGTGTTTAGCAGCCTCACATGTTTCACATTACACAACCATTGCGCTGATAGACAATTAACTTCAAGGAGGATTCAAAAAATGTTATCTAAACACACGTTCAGATCATAGGAATTTATTACGCGTAGGACTCTGATATAACAAATGGCAAAAGGCTTCCATCCTGACAACAGTAGATCACACAATAACCTGTGAGCACCATTTCTTTGTATGCTTGTGGCACTCAACCATTTTTTGTTTTGATAGGGGGTGGGGTGGGGGTGAATCACCCACCTGAGATTACACTTGTTGGTTCCCTTGGCAATCCAGGATGCAACTCGTATCTAGTTGTCTCAGCTTTTCTTCGACAATCTCCATGGAAACATAATCATCAACCACCTTCTTCAGAAACAAAATGAGTTTTCATTCCGATTCACATCTATGGCTTGGAGCACTATCAAAAACTCAGATATAAATAATCAAGACCTATCGGGTTTCTACTTTTCACACAAGAAAAAATACACAACGGATTTCTTCTTTGTTAGGAGCTTTTATGCACGCAAATATATAACCTCTGACATTTCAATGAATTTATTGGAAACTGAACAAAATATTAGATATTCACTTACAATTAAAGAACTTTGAGCTGACACATATCAAGACTTGAATCACTGGCACGTGGAACGTGGGCACGTTCCCGATTCCTGACTGCTAAGGGTGCGTTTCCTGGCTGCTAAGCGTTTGTTGAGTGTACGTACTTTAATTATCCTTGATTGATCGACATGTGCCAATATACTCGATGTACGGCGAGCTCTTTGCCGGGGCTGCTGCGGTTCAGTCTCCGCACCCATAGTAATCCAATTGTGATGTATTTGTGTATCGATCTATATCTGATTGATTGATGTGTGCGAATACTGCTTTCATTTTAAAAATAACATATTTCTTATTTTATGAAGTTATTACGAAAATATAAATGTTAGACCTTGCGGAATATTGTTTTGTTTATATTTAAAAAACACATAAACTGAACATTGCACTGATTTATTTCTCATCCATGTGCCTTCGACTCAACACCAAACTAACCAAAGGGCCATACGAAGAATTAAAATAATTTTTTAGGTCAAATATGTAAGTTTTCGAAACTAGGAGAGGGCCAAGAGAGGAAGCGAAACATTTTTTAGGGCCAATGAACTCTATTTGACGATTCCTTGATCCGAAGTCTTTTCAAAATTTGAATTTTCAAATGTAAGAAATTGAAACCTAATATTCTTTTCATAAATGATTTCAAATAAAAAGATTGTCAACTACAAAGTTGTATAACTCTTCAAGATCTATAAATACTTTTAGTTGTTTCTCCATTCTTGAAAACTTTAAATTTTACTATGCAGCTTCTATTTCTAGAGGTGGCTCTATTTCTAGAGGTGACTAGAAATAGAACGTCTATGTAAATAGGGGCATTTGTAGAGGCAACTGAAAATATAATTGTCTCTAAAAATCAACTTTTAAAGACAGATGAAAATAGAGTCGCCACTACAATGCATTTTTAAAGACAATTTGTTTTGAATGTCAATAGATGCGGCCAAAAATTGAGTCACTCCATAAAAAACAGTGCTGAAAATCAATTTTATAACAGTGATAATCCATGGCAGGTTCATCGCGTAGCATTGTTGACCGGAGATGAATTAGTCATAAGATCTTTTGCAGGAAGAATTAGTTAGATAATCCGCGGCAGGATTATTGCGTAGCGGGTATGGGCTGGGATAAATTAGTCATAAGATATTATTAATCCACGGCTCGCTCTTTGTTAACGCGATGAACCTAGCCACCTCCTCCTCACCTGCCCCCGTCCCTAGTCCCTTGTTTCCCTTTCCTACGTTGGCCAGCTCAAACCAGACACCATCCACGAACACGCCCTTACATATAAACAAATTTCACACGTGTGTTTTCCGTAGTATTTCTGGGGCATTTATTCATACACACGCCTATAAATACATGGCTATATCAGCACGATGAGCAGCAGTTCAACATCGCACACAAACAACATACAGAGATGGGGTTACATTCTTCCACGCATGCCTCTGTAGCTTTGGCGCTACTGCTTTGCTTTTGCACACTGTCATTGGGGCTGCAAGGAGGATCTCGTAGCAGGGTAAGCAACTGATGCATGTATATGATTGCCTAGCAAAATGGAGTACTAGTAAGTTTCTAAAATCCATTTTTTTTTCTGATCCGGTCTGTATATATTACGTTTGTGTAGCTTTACATCGTATACCTAGGCGATGTGAAACATGAACACCCCAATGATGTCATTGCTTCACACCATGACCTACTCGCCACTATTCTTGGAAGGTACGTGGAGATTATTATGCTTCTTACAAAATATGAAGTTAATTTTAATATAAATTGTACAATAACACATGCATGCTCGTGCGCACACAGTCTTTTAATGAGAAACAATAGTACATTACAGATTTATAGTACATATTAACGCAGTTTTAGACGCGGCTCCAGGCGCTTGATGCCTGTAAGGGCGCCGACTCTCTCAAAACTACGCTGCAAAACTGATGGAGCCTGACCTGCGGTTTGCAGGCTCCGAAGGCTCGTTGTGCTGCACTAACCGGAGCCGGAGCAGCCGGAGCAAATAGGCTCTAATATTATTAGCCAAGTGCTATATTATATAGCACGCAATATTCTAATTAGTGGACTATAATTTTGGGTTAGAATGGAGTATCAAATATATGGAAATTATTAGTCTACTGTCTGCATACTGTATATTATTTAAAAGTCAAGCCAAGTCCATTTGCATACATGGGTTGTGACTGAATCTTAATCAAACTAATTAAATAATAGGCATCATATATATTTTCTGAAATATAATTCCTGAGCTATACACATCATCTCTTTTCATAGTACTACCACGCACCATAATTTTCCCAAATTACTTGGCATTGCATCTTAGCTAAGAGGTTATCACTCTGTGTGTGCTGAATCAATTATTAGCAAGGAAGATTCTCTGGCCTCCATGACCCACAACTACAAGCACGGCTTCTCAGGCTTCGCTGCAATGCTTACTGAAGATCAAGCTGAGCGACTGCAGGTATTGCCTTCATTGACAAAAATAACAACAAAGTTAGTATGTAGTATCTGGCAAAACTAGCCTTTGCCTTTATGGCTTTGTCAACTAATAAATGATTCATGTAATATATTGAAATTTACAGAGTTTCCGGAAGTAATTAGTGTCCAACCTAGCAGAACCTGCACTGCCGCCACTACTCGTAGCTGGGACTTCCTTAGCCTGAACTACCAGATGCCCAGTGAGCTGCTCCGTAAAAGCAACCAAGGGAGGATATAATCATCGGGGTTGTTGACACCGGTTAGTATGCATTTTTATTGAAATTAACCTGAATTAACTGGTTTTGTTCGAACTGAAACAAATCTTTGTGAATTACAATTACCTCAGGTATCTGGCCGGAGTCGAGAAGCTTCAGCGACGAAGGGTATGGGCCGGTGCCGTCAAGGTGGAAAGGAAAGTGCGACGTCGGGCAGGGATGGAATAGCAGCAACTGTAACCGCAAGATCATTGGGGCACGGTTTTACAGCGTTGGAATCGACGAAGCAACCCTAAAGGCTGAGTACCTCTCGGCCCGGGACGCACACGGCCACGGCACACACACGGCCTCCACTGCGGCAGGCTCCATCGTAAAGGGAGCCAGCTTCCACGGTCTTGCCGCTGGCGATGCGCGTGGCGGCGCGCCTCGGGCCCGCATTGCGGTGTACAAGTCATTGTGGCAAAATCGTGGCAACAGCGCCATCATGCTTGCGGCTATCGACGACGCGATACACGATGGGGTGGATGTGCTCTCGCTGTCCCTTGGTGGCTTCGATGACTACTCGTTCGGCGCCCTGCACGCGGTTCAGAAGGGGATCACCGTCGTGTACGGAGGCGGGAACGATGGTCCAAGACCACAGACCGTTGCGAATACTGCCCCGTGGGTCATTACTGTGGCTGCCAGTAAGATTGACCGGTCGTTTCCAACGGTGATCACGCTGGGAAACAAGAAACAGATAGCGGTACAGGCTCTGAAGAATCACTAATCTACTACTAAGTACTTCTTTATTTGAGATTTAGTAGTATTAATTGAGTTAATGACTGATCTTGGGTGAAATCTACCAATTTTGCAGGGACAATCCTTCTATTACCAACAGAAGAACTCATCCAGGAGCATTTTCAGAAGTCTAGTAGTTCCAGACCGGTAAGTTCAGAATTAAGTTTACTTTACCACTCTTGATTTTTTCCGCTAATAATAATGTGTCGATTTGCGCTTTCTGTGGTTAGCTGCACGGCGGATGCTCTGAATGGAACGGATTTGAAAGGAAAAATCGTGCTATGCAATCTAAATAATCCACAACAATCGCTAGCTCGTGGTTTGGATTTTGCAACGGCAGCGCTTAACGTCATTGCTGGTGGGGGCTCTGGTCTTATTTTTGCCCAGCATACGACGGACCTTCTAGATATTACAGCATGTGAGGGCATCATTGCCTGTGTAGTTGTGGATCTTCACACCGGCTACCAGATTCGACAATACGAAATGGACACGAGGTACAACACTCTCGATCAATTCCTGTTCTTTACTAATAGTATCTGAGTCCTGTCAGATTTTCGCGAATATCCCTCTCTTAGATAAACTTTGGACTGTTTTAAAACAGCTCTCCGGTGGCAAAGATTGAACCAGCGCGCACCTTTACGAGCAAAGAGTTACTGGCTCCCAAAGTTGCAGCATTCTCCTCTAGAGGTCCATCAATCTACTATGCTGATATTATCAAGGTACCTAGAGGAAAACATTACTATTACTTTCTATACAGTAACTATTAGGAAGCCATCTCACTGAAGTCATGCTTCCTTGACAGCCTGACATCGCAGCACCAGGAGCCAACATCTTAGCAGCAGTCGGAGATACCTACAAACCTATGTCAGGGACATCGATGGCTACGCCACACGTAGCTGGCATCATCGCCCTGCTGAAAGCTCTACATCCACAATGGTCACCTGCTGCGCTAAAATCAGCTATCGTCACCACAGGTAATCTAGTCAACCGAGTAAATAACTATTGAACATTATGACTAGGCAATGTTACATCTTTCTTAACTCTGTTCATTTTGCATGATGAAGCATCTGTAACTGATGAACACGGCATACCGATACTGGCTGAAGGGTTGCCCCAAAGGTTGCTGACCCATTTGACTACGGAGGCGGAAACATTAACCCTAATAAGGCAGCCGATCCTGGCTTGATTTATGACACTGATCCAAGCGATTACAAGAAGTTCTTTGGCTGTGCCATCAGTAGGACAGATGCAAGATGCAACAAAACATTGGTACCAGGCTATCACTTGAACCTGCCGTCCATCTCTATTCCAGACTTGAGGAATCCAATCACCGTATCAAGGACAGTAACAAATGTTGGTGAGGTTGATGCAGTTTACCATGCTACGATCCAGAGTCCACCTGGAGTTAGGATGGACGTTGAACCTTCTATCCTCGTGTTCAATTCTACAAACAAAGTTCAGACGTTTCAAGTGAAGCTATCACCCATGTGGAAGCAACAAGGAGACTACACATTTGGCAGCCTTACATGGTACAAGGACCAAAAGACAGTTCGGATTCCAATAGCCGCTAGGATGACACTCCATGATTTTTACGCCGATGTTGCATAATTAGGTTGGAACATGATGGCTATCTTGTATCATTGCTTTTCTTTTATAATATTCTTTGCAACAGTATAGAAGAATAAGCAGTGCCAAATTCCAGCATGGCCTCATCTGTATACTTGGCTCTGTTATCAGCATTAGCAGAACAACTAGCGTTATTGAGCTAGCTAAATTTGAATAAAGCTGCACTTGTTATACAACTATGTCAAAATAGAAATGGATGTACAACTATTTATATTTCCTCAAGCAGATATAGATGTAGTTTTGTTATACAAAGCTACAATAGCTTTGACTTGTTCTATAGCAGCACCGATCATAAGTCTAACTGTCTAAGAGCAAGGCTAATAATACATCCAGCAAGCCGATTGTCAGTGTTTAAAACTGAGGGTAGGTTTAGGCAGAGCGACGAGTGAATTTGTATTTGCGTATCTAAGCTACAATGGTATGCAAGGCGGACACAAAGGTTTATACTGGTTTGAGCAGAATGATCCCTACGTTCAACGAGTGTGTGGCTTATGTTGCTTTGCACCGAAGTGCTTATGTAGGTGTTACAAGGATTCGAGAGAAGGAGGGGATTCCAAGCTTTTGTGTGTGTGTGTGTTCTGATATGATCAGACTTAGTTTGATGCCTTGGTGGTGAGCCCAGCCTATCCTTTTATAGCCTTTAAGGGGTCAGGTTACAACTTTAGCGTATGGCGAAAAGAGATACAAAAAAGAAAAAAAACGAAAAAGAGCCTCAGGCATGGTCGTCTTCCTCCTTATCCGAGATGAGTTGGTGATTGTTGGCAGATCTTAGCGCAATCACTAGAAATAGATAAAGATACTAGTTCCCCGGCAACGGCGTCGAAATGCCATCGACACTTCTTAGCGCACACCGACTAGAGTAAAGATAAATACGATCGGCGTGCGGTAGCTAAGCCTCGCAAACCCGAACTACCACCGGAGAGAGGGTGTCACAATTCCTCCTCCGGCGGAAGCCGAAGAATACTAAGCAAAGCTAGATTCTAGTGATAATGTAAGTCGACCAAGGGTAACTCGCAGCGCACGGTACCGGCCGTAGCACTTCAACCGGGTGAGTATTCCGGTGTCGAATTTGTAGTTCGCTCACGGGAAGCGGGTTAAGACTCTCTAGCAAATGGGTGATGGATACCCGTGGTGGTTCTACTCAATCTAAGCTATTGATATTGATAAAGGGGTAAGTGTTGATATGAGTGATAGACTAAAGGTAACTAGTAGGTAGCTAGCTAGGTGGGAGGACAACGAGTGAGTAAGGACTCCTATGTATCTAACTATACTCCTGTGTTCTATTCTTACTAGTGTAATGACTCAACTAAACTAATGCCTAGACAATGTGTGATAGGGAAGTCGGCCGACAAACGGAGGGTTCATCCCCCTGTTCCGACGAGACCTTTGGCTTATGGATGCCCCGCGCCTATCCCCGACGCAAATAGAGCCAACTCGGGTCTCACGTTGTCACAACCGTCCCCGCTAATATACGTCGGAAAGTGAATGGATATACCAATCAACGATAGGGTGCATCCACTATTAAGCACTAGCCTAAGCACCTCGCCTAATCTAGTCTTAAGACTCCGGCTACCACGTAAGTAACCTCGGCCCAGTTGGTAGTGAAACACACACAAAGAATCTAGACACTAAACTAGTTCGGACTCTACACTAATGAGACTAAGACACAACACTACTACACTAGTATAGCAATGCACTAAGTAAATAAAAGTAAAGTACTTAAAGTAAAGACTTAATAAAGTAAAGCAAGACTATATTAATATAAGAAAAGTACTTCAAAAGCAAAGGTACAAGAGCTATACCGAGTTCTCCGGAAGATGACTCGGAGACCCGAGCTTCGCTCGACTCGACTCTAACTCCCACTCTGACCGAGACTACACTACTCTTGATCTACCAAGAGAGCTTGAGCTTGAGAACACTATTGTGAACTACTTGGGGACACTTTACAATGAGGGACTAGGGGGATATTTATAGTGGAGGTGGAGTAGGGGTTACTCCAGCGCCACGTCAGCGATCCGTGTGCTCTCCGCCATGCTCCGTTGGATCAAACCGACCTTCCCACTGACTTGAATGGACGTCTCTCGGTGTAGGACACGTGGGAGTCATGCGGGGAAGGTGGTGGAAGCAAACCGACCTTGAGTGGGGCCCACTTGCGGGTCGGCCGACCGGGGGTTGGCTGACTGTGGGTCCACTCCCCTTCTAGAAGGTCCGAGATGGCGGTGGGAGCGGTGCCAAGGTGTCGAGCCACCGAGGTCTTGGTCGGCCGACACGGCATCTGGTCCTGGCCCTGGCGGCTTCACAGGTGCTTTACGGCTTGTCACGTATAGTCTTGTCCGAAGTTGGGTTCACTTGATATCTTACTTGCTTCTATGTGGATCCTTGGTCCAATGTACCAATTGTGTGGAATGTTGAGGTGTGGTACATTTGGAACCAGGATCGGAGTTCTCCTATAACTGTCGGGGACCACCTTGGTGGTCGGATCTGGTGAGACCCGAATCGAGTCGATGACACTGGGTTTTGGTCTCACGGGGCTGTTTCCGGCTTTGCATTTCACAAGCTAAGAGTACAAGTGGAACTTTATTAGTGATAAATATGCTCATGTGATGCTCATCTTCCTTCTATCGAGGATTTGTTGACGAGTTTAAAGTGTACCAAAGCTGGTCTTTATTCCCGTCAACAAGATCCCCCAAGCTTAACCTTTGCTCGTCCCGAGCAAACGATCAAAACTTGGTTCGATTGGATCGGGTATCATTACTAAGTTAACATCTCAATAGTACTAAGTGCACAACAAAGAACTTCTCCTTGAATGGAAAATTTAGCAATGTTAACACACCCATATTACTCTAGCACCCATGGGGCTTATGGCATTAACTCAGCCTTGGGATGTTGGAAGACAGAACAGTTTTGACTAGAGCATCTACTTTTCTCATTCTTTTAGCAAGTTTCATGCCAGAGGTTTTTGATAAGTTTTTCAAAAGAAGTCTTAATGTTCCTCAAATGGTTTCTCTCAAGTCACTCAAGTGGTGTATGAATCCTCACTAAGGCACATCATATGTTTGCCTTTCAAAGACATCCTACCTCTAATAAGGCTTTATGTGGAGCTTAAGTAGGTATGTCAAAGAATAGCATACTTGCAAGGCATATGTTGTCTTAGTTAAGAAAAAATGAAATCTTGGACCACAGAAGAGACTCATCATACCCTTAGATCAAGATGTAAGATGATAAAGATGGAGTGGATGAATGGAATGGATGAGAGAAAAGTGGACGTATGGTGGATGAGGTTGCTCCTTCATTTGATGCTCTCTCTCTTTCTACTTCTATTGAGACAAGGCTAGCTCTTTCTTCTCTCTTTTTTTTTCATCATTTTTTTTTCAATAGATGCCTAGCCTTTATGAGATGTGTCTCACCTAACAAATGATAACTGAGAGAGAATTTCTAACTTTGGAGCATGGAGCAACCCATAGGATAAAAATGGTGAAGGTGCGTACTTCCAGTGTAGAAGCAGCACAAGAATGGTGGTATGGATGATAATACGCGCTCCCAGGGTAGGAGTAGCATAATGATGAATGGTGAGATGCGTACTCCCAGGATAGGAGTAGCATAAATGATGAATGGTGAGATGCGTACTCCCAGGGTAGGAGCAGCATAATGATGGTGGTAAGGTGCGTACCCCCAGGGTAGGAGTAGCATGGTTGCGTACTTCCGGATTAGAAGCAGCATATTTGGTGATTTGTGGATCTTGATCTTAGGGCCACGACAAACCTCTAACAAAGATTCTACAAGTCTCAACCAAACTCAATGCAAGCAAGTAGCTTATGTAGAAGGCTTTTGGATATATCAAGGTATATATGGCCGTGGTAGAAATTTCAACACCATTGAGGAACAATTAAGTTTTTCATTCATTTTAAAAGGAAATCTCTGGCAATCATGCGTGCTTAGAACAATAGAGTAGGGCTCCTATCTTAACTATCTCATATCTCACAACAACTTAGACTTTGTTTTAGCACGCAACCCACTAAGTGATCAAGTTTATGATGGTTAAAGGTGCCAAGTAATCCAGACTTAGAGAAGTGTTAAGTTGTAAACAAGCACTAGAGAAACATTAACTAGCAATTTCATCATCATTTCCATAGAAAGACTAGCACACATGAAGCATAAATACAAAAGGGAAATAAAGCAATAAATATTTTTGGTTTTTTTTGAATTTTTAGATTTTTTAAATGTGAGAAAACAATAACTAAAATGCAATAAGACAAGAATTAAATGAGGGGGGGGGTTGGAAACATACCTTGGATGAACTTACCTTAGTGGGGGAGAGGGTCTCCCCCAAGCTTGTCTCTTGCTCACTGTTGTGAGAACCACTCGTTCCACTGGTCCCAGCGGTGCCCGTCCTCCGTAATGACGCCTTGGACCATATCCATGTTCTGTTGCATGATTTGCAACGTGGCTTGCTGCTCGATATGGAGGTTCTCCACCTCCTGGGTGAGTGCTTCTATCTCGGTCGGCGGCTGACGCCTCCCTCTGCGAGGGCGAGGAGTGTGTGCCCAGGAAGGTGTCCTGGAGTGAGGAGGTGCTCCCATGTGGGAAGAGCTCACCTCCTCTTCCTCATTGTGTGCAGCATGAGAGGGGCCAGCTTGCTCCTGAGCAGCACGGGCTCGTGCTCTCATCATTCTGTCCGTCCCTGCAACAGGACAAGTTCTTCCCCTTCTGTCCAGGGTTAATGATGAGACATTATACAGCCAAAGTCCCTCATTGGGGAGAGAGACTTCGAATGCATCAGTCCCATAAGGCATCTTAAGCGCACCTCTCGGATCTCTTTTGATTAGACCAACTCGTATAAACATTTCTTCAAGAATAACTGGTCTATCCGTAGGCATAAACTCATAAACATTCCCCTCAAGCAAACCCAAGCTTTTAGCAATTCTAGTCATGAATGAAGTAAAGCCTATGGGTGTTTCTTGAACAACAGAGTTCTCCCAAAAGTGTACTAGCATTTTAACGGGGCAAACTTGATTTTATTAACCATGACATACATGAGTTGCATCTCTTTAAGACCTATTCTTGATAAATCGAGTCCTAGGAAAAGAGTGATTGCAATCCAAAAGAACATAAACCTCAAGGTTGGATTATGAATTTGCTTGGGTTTAGGATTAGACCAATCATTAGACACGAGAGATTGATTTCCAAAAGATAACAAGATTAAAATTTGCTAAAGCAACCTCTTCATCTAATATGCAATCATGATCAAAGCCTAGAGCAACGCTCAACTCACTCCAAGACAGGTTATAGTCATTGTTAAACATGCGAAAGCTAACACCCAAAGCATTTGATTTTAGTGAGCAAAGGAATTCTTGGGTGAGTAACTCTATGCCACACTCAGGAATTTGCCAAAATGAGGACCAACCAATGGTATTAAAAACTGTGGCAAAGTCGGTGCTCATACCTGTTTTGTCGAGGAGTTCTTGGTCGAAGAGGGCGGAGTGCTGGAAACCGCAAGTGCGAAGGATATAGAGCTTTCCTAACTCCTCATGGGCGACCATGAGGTTGTTAATGGGCTCCATCATTCTGCCAAGCATGATGGCAGGGACAAGATGGGGCACTTGTTCTTCCTCCTCCCTCTCATGACTCCTACTTTCGGATTGGCGAGAGCTCGAAGATGAGCCATCGCCCTTATTTTTGCTAGACCTTCGGAAGGGGTTCTTCATCCTAACTACACTAATGGGCAAACAAGACCAAGCTTCCTACTACACTACTAAGAGAGAAAGGGAAATGTTTTTGGGTTTTTGGGTTTAGGACTACTACTACACTAGACTTGAGAAGGCTTGAAACACTAAGAGAGAAGAGAAGGCTAAGTGAGCTCGAGATTATTCTGCTGGTTGTGGTGTGGGATTGAGCTCACATTGGGGTGGTATTTATAGGGGTGAAAGGGCAAGGCCAACCCAGCCAAAGGGCAGGTCGGCCGACCACCTCCTAGGGCCATGTGCTCTTGTGTCTCACTTTAGACAAGGAATCTAACCTTGTGTTTGCAAAAAGTCAGGAAGATGGGCAGAATCACTAGTCGGCTGACCAGTGATCTGGCACCCCACCACTTTGGACATGTTTTGTCTTGTTGTCTGATAAAGGTGGTGGTGGTCCTGGTCCCAGATTCCTGCTGGTTGATTAGGATTTCTATGTCTAGTGTTTGGTGAAAGAGAAAAGGAAAGGGCAAAAGTGGAGACAAGAATAAAGGTTGTCTCCAAACATGCATTGCTGTTCCCTATGCTTGCTTTAGCTGTTGGGGTGTTCCCTAAAGCATTCTCATGCTCAAAGTAGCATCCTAAGCTAAAGTCATGAGCATTGCACCATCTCTCTTCGAATTCTGGCTAGTGGGATGGGCATAGGATCCAAGTGTGTCAGCAGTGGGAGACAGCTGGGTGCCTGGTGGGACTGTGGAGGTATAAACTCCATATACCCTCACGGCCTAGTTTGGGCCGACACGCTATCACCAGGCCAGCCCATCAAGCTTCAAGACCGATCGGCTCGGCCGGGCCTGGACGGCCTAAACAGTAAGAATATCGAAGACCGACAAGGAGGATAGACCTAGCCGAGATAGGAAAGTTTAGACTTGTAAAGTATGTCAACTTAGTACCGTATAGGCTAGATACGACTTGTAACCTTGCTCCCGTAATATATAAGGAGAGCAAGGGCCCCCACGCCGAGGGAGAATCGGCATAACGCACGAGACTCATACATCCACATCATAATCGAAACAGAGAGCGGGACTAGGGTTTTACGCTTCCTTGCGGCCGAACACAGGTAAACCTCGTGTGATTGTTCCCCGTTTACATCTTGCTCGCAATCTCGTGCGCCTTCCGCCAATCCATTACCGGTCGGGGCATACCCCCGGTCGGACTATCGCCGATATTTCGTCGACGGTGGCGCGCTGTGTAGGGGTGCGCACCGAGATTTCACGTCGATCAAAATGGTTTCCTTCCCGGCTTCCATGACCTTCGGCCGGCCTCACCTTCATCGTCGGGACGGTGACCCGGACAACCGCCCCTGACACCTCATACATCGAGAGTCCGCCCTCGATCCCGGCTCCACAAAACGAAAAGATACAGATCCTTTGTCTCCTCAAGACGAAGCATCACCACCGAAGCTCGAGTTATCGAACTCCGGCCTTTTCTTCTAGGCACCAACCGGCCACCGTATGAAAATTGGGCCGATCTGTTCAAAGCAACTCATGATCAACAGGATAAACTCATGGAGTTTTTTGCCCAATTTGGATCCATCCAGTTGAATCAAAGCAAAAATCATCTACTATCCTTCAACAAACCGAGCGCGAACAGAGCGCCCAGGAAAAATCAACAGATCACAAGATCCTAGACCCAAGGATCGCATCACCGTTTCCATACGGGTTGCCAAACACCGCCACCTTGTTCAATCGCCAACTTTTGGCAGATTACCGCAGAGACCATAACCGAATCCTTGATCCACGTTCAGACATGATCAGCTATACCTTCGACGCACCCGCAGGACATGTTGTTAACCATGTACGTCTTGAAGAGGTCACGGACGATCAATCTCCAGAGAAGACACGTGATGTCACCCCGGATACACCCGGATTCGACGATTATTACAATATCTTGGAGCTCTCGGGATCAGCACACACAAAGTCTATTCCGATAATGAAGAAGAGATACAATCCTTGCAAGATCCCGAGCGCCAAGTATACGATACAACGCCAGATCTACCACTCATCGCGTTACGACCAGAAGAACCCGAACAAATCTTATCGGAGATCCACAACCCGACCACATCCACCCAAGAGCTGCAACAGTTCCCACCGTTCCCTCCCAGTTTAGGGAACGCAGTATGCCATGTTAGTGACAACGAGATCACCATCAACGGAGAAACCGACGAACAAAGGCAGCAACGAGAAGGTCGAAACGCAGATCATGAACAACGAAGGCAAAACGAGGCTGCGGTTCAGGCAGTAGCCGACCAGGATCGCGTGGTCTGACGACGCAGAAATTTTCGATGAAATCTTGCCGACGATTTCGATCTTGTAGGCGAACGACAAGTCCACACAACCCCAAGCGCCAATGCGCGATTGCCATCGACCGTCTCAAAACGGCCAACATCCCTCAAACACCCCAAATTGAGGAAGCAATTGATCTGTAGTAGCTGCCAAAGCTCAAGTAAATCACATGAGAGAACAAGCACTTCCGGCCATGTCTCTCGAAGTCACATGCCACATAGCTTCTACGGCAATCGTATCCGGATTCTAGGGAGGGAGGTGCCGATAACAATAACTACGAAGATCGACGAGAGAAAGTTGTGGGAACGTTCCTCACAACAAGGTTTTACCAAAGGCGCAACGCCGAGGAAGACAAATCAATAACGAGACAACGAGGATTATGATCCACCCTTCAATCACCATCATGCCGAGCGGTATGATGACAACGACCTCCGAGCGCTCATTAACAACCGGTATCGAGCTCGTATGGATGCCTCGGGACCAAAACCTTATTCGGCCCGTTTGCGAGAGGTAGTTTGGCCCAAAAGTTTCAGGATCCGGACATTAAAACTTATGACGGGAAAGTCAATCCCGAACATTGGATCCTCCTATACGAAGTGGCCGTACGAGAGCGGGGGAGACGAGCACGTCATGGCCAATTACCTCCCTATCGTACTCGACAGCGGCCCGAACAATTGGCTATTACGCCAACGAGAAGGTTCTATTCACAGTTGGCCCCAACTGCGATACCTCTTCATCGAAAACTACAGGACAACATGCCAATAGCCGGGTACCAAGTGCGACCTAGCAAAGATCGTCAACTACCCAAATGAACCATTACGTCACTATATACGGCGCTTCTCAGAAGTTTGGACAACAATTCCAGACATTTTAGCAGTCGAGGTTGTGTCCTTTTTCGTACAAGGATTACGGCAACCCGGCAATATTGATCTACGCAAAGAGCTTTTAAGAAGACAACCCACTACAACTGACGAGATGTTCAGAATAGCCCGTGAGTTCGCTCGCGTCGACGACGCCATGCAGCAACTGCCCGAAACTGAGCAAGAGCCAGAACACTTGATGCGACAAAACGGCTCCCTTTCCCAACAAACTCCTTCAGCAAGCGCCAAGAACGACGACATTGATCTACAACAAATTCAGGAGCAGTAAGAGGATCTGTCGGCCTCACTTCTCCCCGTGCTAGCACAGCAAACAAAGGCCGCAATCCTTCGGCCATCGCTAGATAGCGATCAGTCAAGCGTTGGTTCACATCTTTCAGCACACCAAATTGGGCCATATGACGGTCATGCGTTTCTGCATAAACACATAGCAATTTATGAGAACACGCAACACACAAAACAGCCATAAGAAAGCTAAAAAGGAAAATAGCTCACCTCGGGCCTCCCGTTCCAAGCGCTCAACATCTGCTTGAGCCTTTTTCTCTGCTCTAGTCAACCGAGCAACCTCAGTAGTCATTAGAGCTTTATCACTCTCCAAAGCTACAAAATATACAGTTGAGTACCGTCATATCTTGTTAAAACCACAAACAACAAGAGTTAGTAAAACAAACCTTTGTTTTGCTCTTGAAGGGCTGCAACCTTTTTAACGGGAATCTTTCTCAAGTTCCCAAAGCTTTTCACGACCTTCGTGAACACGGATCTGCCGCTCAATTCTTCATTACGCTTCCGAAGACCGTTTTCACACATGGTCGGTTTGAATTTCTCTATGCAAAGACGGCGCTCCTCGGCAACATCTTCAACAACCCGCAAAAAGATCCTTTTCAATAAAACAAAACGGGCAAAATAGAAAAATTCACCGAACAAGTATTAACCTTGATCCGAGCTCGAGATCGGCAAACACTTGTTCAAATCCATCGAAATGGCACCCCGGTAACATTCTCAAAAATTTGCCACTGCCATCGTCATCCCGACGAGCAATATAGGCTGCGGCTTCCGGGAATATGGGCACCGGAAAGAAGTTCCCCCTCTGACCTCTTCCATTACCTCAGGGTGATCTGCAGTCGAGGCACCAGTTTCGAAACTACCCAAACACATATTCAGATGTTGATCACCTTCAAGAGGAGAAACCAGGGAGGGATCTAGTGCTAATTCTGCCAATAGCGGCTGAGCATCACCAGGGGGTGCCACAATATTGACACCCTCAGCAACCACCACAGGATTAGTAGCGGTATCTTCAGGAACTGCTTCCCGGTCAATAACACTATCCTCAGCAACAACCAGAGCCCCAGGAGCAGATGGTTCTCTAACCAAATCATCAACATCAGGGACCCTGGCAAGAAAATATCACAACATCAAACACAATTACAAATTAGCTGTAATTAGACAAAAATTACACACTTACAGCTCAGATTGCTCGAAGTGATGGCTGAACCAGTCTGGCATATCCACCCCTCCGTCTCGAACAGAAGCAGACCCCCCAATATCAGGAGCATTCTGCTGATTCAGATCCTGCGGAGACGAGCAATGACTAGTAACAGCAGGAAGTCCACCATCTTGAGCCAAAATAGCAGCAGGGGAGTTCAGATTCCCTAAAATTTGACCCAAATCATCAGCTTGAGTATGGTCCCCTGAATGACCAGATCCATCAACTGATAAAACGGTTTGCCTCCCAGCAGCACCAGCTCCTTGAGATAGAACAGGAGGAAGGGAACTACTCTGGTCACCTTCAGAACGCAACCTCTTACGCTGAGCCATCTCAGCAAGAGTCAGCTTATCTTCAGAACCAGAATCAGAATCCGACGACTCTACAGCTTGACGGTACCGACGTTTCTGGCCACTAGAAGCACAAGGCTGTAGTGACAAGGCCCCACCAGTCAAGACGCCAGATCGTTTCTTCTTCTCATAAACAACTTTCTGCTTCCCAGCAGCCTTCGACTGATTATCATCAGGATCAACAGTGTCGTCACCGCTTCCCATTCTCACAATTCCCGTTCAAAACACATGCGCGATATTTGCAAAGCTTCCCCGGCAGGCAGATCATCAAGAGGTACTCGAGACACATAGATATGACGGCCCTATAAACACAAGGAGACCAGGTCAATAAAACAAAAAACATCCAAATGACAGAAGCATGAAAGCAAAAACACATACACAAACATACCCGGGGGGGTGGCATCCTCCAATCAAAAGGCTTAATAGTAGGACGCGGGATATGAGTGTCTTCTCCCGTTTGAACATCTTCGAAGCCTCAAATTGATATCATCAATAGAAATTTTTTCGGAGTCTCACGAGAAGGATCATCCTCTCCACGATACTCCCAGAGAAAGTTGAATCTCTCCTTCAGAGGCTGAATACGGCGAGAGATATAAACTGCCGCCACTGTGAAACCATTCAAACCTTTGAAATTCATCATTGCCAATATTTCGTTCACCTCAATCACCTCAGTAGCATTTGGCTTGTCCGACCAGAAATGATTGGGCTCAGGAATCTGAGTAATATCACAAGGAACAGGCCTGCCCTGTTCATTATCATTTACATAGAACCATTTCTTGAACCAATCCTTCACATTGTCAGTGTGAGTAAATGACAGCCAACGAGAGCGCATACCATCACGAAGAGAAATGTAGCATGCCCCGGCCCTCTTGGGCTACCCCCAAATTCCCTCTCTTCTTTAATTCATAAAAATGACGAAAGACATTGAAATTTGGAGGAATTGCAAGATACATCTCGCAATAGGCAACAAACAGGGCAATCGTCATAATCGAATTCGGATGAAGATTGCAGATCGATATCCTCCAAAGAACACACAGCTCCACCAAGAAGGTGTGAAGTGGGATACCCAAGCCCCTGATGAAATAATCCTCGAATACAACTATTTCACCATCATAAGGACGGGGGAACGCCTCACCTCGCGGTGGCGCACGCCACACTCCAAGAGCTGCGGCGGGAATCATACCGCCATCCGCTAAAGCATTCAGAGATGCCGCCGTCGATTGAGTGGGCGACCACATGAGCTTCATTTGCTTCTCATACTCCTTCTGCTCCTTCTTCCCCTTCCTTTTCTCTGTTGCAGATTGACGCCTCTTCGCCATGATCTACGACGGGAGGACACGGTTACTTGACCTAACCCTAGGCACAAAGCACGGGCGGTAGAACGAACTGGTTGGAAAAACTACAGGCGAAATGAAAGCAAGTAGTCCAAATGACGGCGGCACCAGAGCTCTTAACCACACTAGGGTTTTTTCTCTCTAAATGGGCTAGAGGAACTGGGCCGCCCCAAACGAAAAGCTTTTGTGGTTAGTTTCCCCTTCCCATTTAAATTCATAAAAAACAATTTCTTTTTACAGACGCACAGCTTACCGGACAACTGAAAGCCGGCCCGATGTGAAGCTTACCGATGGCCATTTAAGTCGTCTTTTAGCTATAGTCTTAGAACAGCCCCGCTAAAAGATCGGTTCACGGCAAAAAGCTTTTTGCAACCCGCCGTAACGAAATTACTGTATAGCATCAATATTTCAACCCACACAATCCGAACCAGTGAGTGGGATTTTTTCGCCAATGATACCGGTTATTACGGCACACAAATAGCTAAGCTATTTCATGGGTTTAGATTCAAAAACCATGGTCTCACGGCCACTTGGCCCAGGGACTGAGTTAAAAGACAAAGCTATCTTAACTTAATCATGACAAAGTCATGGCATGGTTCAAACCGACCAGCCCAAATGAAATTTGGCCTGCTCGGTCTCACTCAAAGAGTGGTCAAAAAAACATAAAGCACGATACCATAAGCAGGTCGTCTTTTTTAGACCCTGACATAACGTGTTCCACCTCATCTCAGGCTCGGGGACTACGTGGGCCCACGTCACCTCAGAGGTGACATGGGCTAGATTCCTCTTTTAGAGCTTGCTGCAACATATACTATCTTACAGCAACCTCGGGGACTACGTGGGCCCACGTCATTTGCATGACTTGGCTTTGATCCCTTTTCTTTACAAAAAGTTTAGTTCAAAACTAAGCTAAGGCAATGACCGAATACTGGCGAGATACCATGTGAAGGCGGGCTTCACACACTAACGAGGGCCCACGTCTCTAGATTTGGGACCCTTTTAAATTCTTTTTTCTTTTCAGGAGCATCATAAATCTTTCGGTCAAACCAAAAACGTCAACTAAGTGTAAGCAAAGTGTGGTCGGAAACACTAGGCGGTCCTCCAGCCCTGCTCGGACCACACGTCGAACGTGTGTCCGACCACCCTTTCTCACTCAACCAAGCGAAGACGGTGTTTTTCCCTCAAGATCCATGATGCTCGGGAACTAGCTGTGGAGGTATAAACTCCATATACCCTCACGGCCTAGTTTGGGCCGACACGCTATCACCAGGCCGGCCCATCAAGCTTCAAGACCGATCGGCTCAGGCTGGTCGGACAGCCTAAAACAGGCAAGAATATCGAAGACCGACAAGGAGGATAGACCTAGCTGAGATAGGAAAGTTTAGACTTGTAAAGTATGTAAACTTAGTACCAGATAGGCTAGATCCGACTTGTAACCTTGCTCCCCGTAATATATAAGGAGAGCAAGGACCCCCACGCCAGGGGGGAGAATCTGGCATAACGCACAGACTCATACATCCACATCATAATCGAAATAGAGAGCAGGACTAGGGTTTTACGCATCCTTGCGGCCTGAACCTGGGTAAACCTCGTGTGATTGTTCCCTGTTTACATCTTGCTCACAATCTTGTGCGCCTTCCGCCAATCCATTACCGGTCAGGGCATACCCCTGGTCGGACTATCGCCGATATTTCGTCGACAGGGACCAAATCTAGGTCGGCCGACCTGGGCTTGTGAGCCCCAGGGCACCCAGTGCACTCCCTTGGATCCCTGCTTCTAGCCAGAGTGGAGAGAGAGGTGGTGGACCCCAATGGTTAGGTCGGTCGACCAGGCCTTGGTGGCCCCACCAGCTCAACTTTTCTCTAAACACTCTTCTCTAGTTTTATTACCTATATCTAACTTTATTTTATTGAAATGAAAAGTATGCAATTGTGAAAGTAAACATGCAACTGAAAGAGGGAAATGCGGAATTGAAATGCATGAAAATAAACATGAGATAACTACGACATACAGGTCGCGGAGGGCTCCGTGTTTTAGGTCCATAGAGCAGGACCTCTCCTGTCGGGTTTATTCAGTGGACACCTCAGTCAATCCCGAAGATGGGGACCTTGAGGGTGTCTCCTTCTTCCGCCATTCTTGCTTGATTTCGGCTTTCTGTTCGGTGGGTTCTTCTTTTGCTTCGGCCTTCTTAGCCGGCTTGGCGGTCTTAGCGTTCTTCCTTCGGCGGTGTTGGCGACGTGGCTTCTGGGGTGCTTGTGCCTGCAAGTTAGCTTTGAAACCATTGAAAGGCACTCTTACCCTCCATCCGTTGAACTGCATATGGATCTGTGCAGTCCCCATGTAGATGGTGGCGTCCACCATGTTCAGGAATGGTCGTCCCAGGATGAGCGGTACATCGACGTTGGCTCCCATGTCCAGTACCAGGAAGTTGACAGGGATATACTCATCTTTAATTCTGAGTAAGATGTCCCGTGCCAACCCTTTGGGAAACCGGATGGTTTGGTCCGCCATCTGCAAACGCACATATGTAGGGTGCAACGGGCTCCCTAACAGGTTATCATAGGTTACCTTGGACATGATGTTGACACCGGATCCAAGGTCGCAGAAAGCGTTGTCAAAGATCTGCGGTTCGATCTGGCAAGTGATCGTCGGCATGCCAGGATCTCCCTTCTTGGGGACAAACGGTGAATCCACCGTCACCCGAACAGAACGAGAATGAGGCTTACCGAACCTCGTAGTTACCAGCCTGACGCCCTCAATAGGGTCCTCAGGCTTTGCCGGAATCTTACCTTGCTCCTAAGTGGGGCAGCTACTGCTAATTGAGCTAACTGGTTTTCTAGCATTTTATTAAAGCTCAACTGATTTTTCATAGCAGAGTTAAAGCTATCCATTTTCTCACTAAGACTTTCTAAGATCTTGTCATTGGCCATCATTCTTTTATTAAGACCATCATTAATTTTAATTTGACCAAAGACAAGTTCTTTTAAGGAAGGTAGGTTATTGAAAGAATTACCAGAATTATTATTGTAACCCATATCTTGGCCTTGGTAGAAGGGGCGTGAACTCCATTGCGGTTGTTGGGGTCAATTCCCATTGTTGAAGTGGTTGTTGTTGTTGTTGTTGTTGTTGTTGTTGTTGTTGTTGTTGTTGTTGTTGTTGTTGTTGTTGTTGTTGTTGTTGACGAAGTTCACCTCCTCCTGAGTCATGTGGCAGTTGTTGCCTGAATGGTCCTCCTCTCTGCAAACCTCGCACCATGGGTCAGTACCCACAGCACAGATAGCGGCAGGAGTCTGTATGGCTGTTGACATTTCTAACGCCACTCAGTGTTAGGTTGTCATCCCCAACATGGCGCCAAAAATGCTGGTACTAAATAATGCAACCTTGCTACTAGAAATAAATATGGGATCCGCAAGCGCACGATAATACCGATGTAGCATTTTAACCGGGAGTATCCGAGGTATCGTTATTTATATTTTTACCAGGGAAGGGAATGCACTTTGGATAATGAGTGATGAGCAATGCACATGCTGTAATGGAGAGCTTAACCTTGTGCGTATCGATCATCTCATACGGGGTAAGTGTCACATAAAATATAGGAATGAATGATAAATGACATAAGATAAATGAGAGCAATTAGCCACATAAAATAATAGTAATAAGCCATCTCAACTTAGCACTCTAAGCTTATAACACTAGCATGGACTAGGATGATCTAGGGTATAATCCTATGTTATTCTAACTATAAGGTCAAAGCATACAATGATTAGTGCAAGAACATCTAGCAATCATGGCGGGAAAAGGTTACATCTATGCATAGTGATATTACCGAGAGAAGACAAGAGACATAGCAATGACTTCAATGTAATAGGTTGTTCTACTAAGACCTACCAACGGGGGATGAAATACAAAGGACTCAACGGAACTGTCACTTCCGCGATCTACCACACGACCCGGCCAATAGGGTGCAATCGCGAATAAATACGGTCTAAGCACCACGCCTACACAATATTTACCACTCACCCATCGATCTAATGAGTAAGCGCTATACGATCCTATGCATAAACATAATTCTAGTCCAACTATGCTAAACATATAATCAAAGTAAACTAAGAACAATATAATTGAGAATATAATCAAATAGAGCAAAGTCAAGTATGATATAATAGAATAGAATAAAGTACTACTCATAGTATCACGAACAATGATGAATATTACAAGAATGTAGAGGGGAATTACCAAGAACTCCGACAGATCCGGACTCCAAGCTAGGCTTGATTCCCTCTAGATCTATTCCTATGTAGCTATGCTACTAAACTATGGAGCTCTAATTGAGATGGTGGCTCGCTTCTCCGAATTCGATGAGAGAATGAACTCTTGAATGAATTAGCTTAGGGTTTCACCCGGGGGCCGGGGCTCGAATATATAGCCCCCTAGGATGAACCACAGCCCTCGGATCAAACCGACCTAAATGGACGATAATTATTCATCCTCAAAGGCGGTGGAGGCGGGATCCACGAGACTCCACCCGATTGGTGGAGGTGGGGGGAGTCGGCCGACTCCCCCTTGGGTCGGCCGACCCCCACCACCGGGTGGGGCCCGGCCTTCGGGGGGTCGCCTTCGGAGTCTTCTAGATTATACAATTTTACCCGTTCGGTCTTTATCTCTATGTAATCATGACATGTGGGCCTCCTTTGGTTCTCTTTCGATAACCCCTGAGAAATAGACAATCACCAAAACTCGTGGAATTACATCGGTGTAACCCCTATATCTAACGGTGAACTCATATTAGTCCTTTCTCTTGCTGCGTTGACGGTATAAAATTGATACTTAACGACCGTCAACAAACTCCCCAAGGTTACCTTTTGCTCGTCCCCGAGCAAAGATAGACTCGATGGATCGGGAGTTGCTATAATACTTTCACTCCTCACAAGTACATGCGTTCAAACAAGAACTCTCCTCCGGATTAGAGTGAACTATCCCGACTCAAAACTCACTCATATTACCTTTCACCATGGGGCTTGTAACCGTCACTTGGGTCTTGAGTAGTTGAAAGATAGAACGGTCAAGTCAAGCGCCATGTTTCTCGCTCTTTGATCAACTATTATCCCGGAGTTTTTGCAAGGTTTGAAATAAAACTCAGAGTTCCTTGTATGAACCTTTCAAGTCTCTCATTTGTGGTATTTCTGGATCCTCTCCAAGGCATGAGTAGTGTATGCCTTCTCTCTTCTCTCAAGAATATGTGGTATTTATGGAACTAAGGCATAGTGGAAAGTGCCTTCTCTCTCTCACCCTTCTTTCTAATAGGCTTATGTGGAGCTCATAGGTGGGAGACACTCAAACTCACTTGCATATATTGCACAGTTAAGACATGGATCCAATAGGAACTAAAATAATAATAAAGTCATATGTGCATGTGAATGAGGAAATGGAATGGATGAGATGATGATAGGATGATGGTGATAAGGAAATGATTATGAGGGGTACTCAACTGGTGAACATCTACTTCTACACTTGCTCCTTCGGGGATAACATGACTCCCTTTATTCGGAAACCTTGAAACTTCTTAAATGGAAAGACTTGGCTACTCTTTCTTTTCTTTTTTTTTTTTTTTTTCTTCTTCTTTTTTTTTAGAGCAACCAATCCTCTGGAAACAAAACTTTAGCACGGGGAGTATATAACTTGAAATGATAATGACTGGAGCTTTGATGTAGGCAAATGGAACGACGATGATTATTTCTAAATGTTCACTCCCAGGATAGGAATAGTACCTTTTCTGGATGATGTGAAATGAATGGCGTATGTATATGGGGATGAATGAATGGATGGATGCGTACTCCCAGTGTAGGAGCAGCATAAGTGCGTATCTCCAGGGTTGAGATAGCATAGTAAGTGGGGAATGCGTACTCCCAGGATAGGAGTAGCATAAGTGCGTATCTCCAGGGTAGAGATAGCACAATATGTGGTGGATATGGATCTATATGTGGGTGGTACTTCGAGAACGAGTAGCACGAGAATGAATATAACATTTATAAAATGGGTGCATACTTCGGGACGAAGTAGCATAGATCAATGGATGGAGAGCACATAGTATTGACTTTAACTGCGTGACTAATTCCTTATGGGTCCACAGCATAACCACACTCAATGCCTATAAAGTCTACACTCAAACCTAAAATATGATCTATTTAAACGAGATGGGTTTTCCTAATCTAGTAAGCATGAATATATGGCTGTGGTAGGAATTTAAACTCTCATCATAAAGGAACTCATCATGCGGGAATTTAATATTTTCAAAGAAAATTTCTCCTAACTCTAGTATCTCTAGGAACAAGATAAATAGCAGCTCAAAACCTTCCCATATCATACCCGTCAACCACCTAGACTTAGATCAAGTGTTTGCTACCCACAAATTTCAGGTTGAGCAAATCTCAAATCTAAACAGTTGTGTCCAAAACTCGGGAGAGTGCAAGGTTGAAAACTAGGTACTTGAAAGGAATTACGGCGGAGCAACTTTTCATCATCTCCATGTAGAGTTTATTCTAGGGATCACTTTTAAAGGCAGTTGCAAGAGCTCTCCAAAAGTAGAAAAGATAAATAAGGAAATCTTTACGGGTTTCTATGGTTATGCATCTTTTTTAGTTGTTTTAATCAAAGCACACTCTAATAAAGCATAAATAGATAAGTTGGAAACACTTAGCTTGGTACACGGGGATGCTCTCCCCCAAGCTGGATGTTGACATAGTCTGCGATGTTGCGACGAGGCGAAGACGTTCTAGTCCTCCGAGTGTTGTAGATAGTTGCCGTTGGAGACAAAAGCATTCAATTTTCACGGGCGGTACTCCGACGGGGGACTAGATGTCCTTACGCTTGTTAGCTCTTCTTGATCCTTGATGTTCTATGAAGCTCAAAATAGACAACAAAGCTTGAGGAACGATTAAGCGTTAGTGATAAAAACCTCTAGGCCTTGGTTGTCTAGAACTTTCTTAACTTAGACTTGTTCTAACGAGGATCACAAGAAATATTTTTATCTTTTTATTATTTAAGGAATGCGAGACGGGGAAATAAATATGCTTTGAGAAATTATTTTTGTGCCACCACGGTGAATGATTATTCACATGGGGCTTGACGATTTTGGATGCGAATGCACAACATCTTTATTTTCTTTTCTAATGCAGAGATGGTAAAGATGCAACTAAGATGCAAATAGGAAAATAAATATGCTAAGGTAAAAATGCAATGCTGGAAAGTAATTGCTGATAAATACCAAGTTACCTCTTGGCGTGGCGTTCGGTGGTTTTAAGTCCTCCGAATGGGACTTGTCATGTTTGCTCATTTTCAAGGGCGCATTGGTGGCGCCTCGACGACGTCGCCTCGTGTGTAGGAATTGATTCTGATTTTGCTTTTACCTTCCACACCTTCTTCGTTGGAGAGGGTGACCTCGAGGAGGAAGCTTCTTGGGGCACTTGGTTCTCTTCGATGACAAAGACACCTTCTCGGGTTCTTCTACAATGTTCTTTTCTTACGGGTACCGATCTTCATATCTCGAATACTTCTCCCTCATAGTCGGCCCATCCATCTTTAGTGATGTTCTTCTTGTTACGTGACGGGGTACGCTGCCTTCTCCTTGTTCTCGTTCTTCTTGGGCTCCTCGGTGATTATATAATTATTATTGAAGTAGCGGCGTACCTTCTCGGTGGGAAAGTGGAAATGGATCTCTCCCGTCCCGATATAGATGATAGCTCGGGTGGTGTTTAGGAATGGTCTTCCTAGGATGATTGGAGGATCATAGTCATCTCCCATGTCAATGACTAGGAAGTCTCGTAGGGACATAATGGTCATCTATCCGGATGAGGACATCCTTCACTTCTCCTTCGACGAACGGAATGTCGATCTCGCCATCCGCTTGTTGTGCATAGGTAGGCTCCAAAGGCATAGTGCCATATAGGTACTCATAAGTTACCTTGGCCATAATGTTGATGCCCGATCCGGTGTCACAGACAGCTTTATTGAAAGAGCTTCATGATGGAGCATTGAATGGTTGGGACACACAGGGTCATCCTTCTTGATCAGACGTGGGGACCTGAGTAAGTGGTCATGCTCCTTGTGGACTGCAGTGACCATCCTTACTGTCTCTGTCTTCTTGGTCTTCTTATTCTTGTTCTTGCTCTTCTTAGCTGGACTCTTCTTCTTCTCACTGTTCTGTTGATGAGGGTGTCTTTGCCGGGAACTGCAAGACTCTGTTCTTGAAGAAGAAGGTTTCTCGCATGCCCTTGATGTTGAAGATGATCTTGGCGGTGTTGGCATACATGATGGCTCCAGCGGTGTTCAGAATGGTCGTCCCAAAATGATAGGGGACCTTTCATCACTTTGCTCAGTATCCACTATCACGAAGTCTCTTGGAACATATGAGTTGCCCACTCGTACACATATATCTTCTAGTACTCCCAAAGGAACACGGAGTGACGATCCGCAAGCTGCAAGCACATGGTTGTGTATGCTAAGGGGCATCGAATAGCTTCTCATATATCACTCTTGGCATGATGTTGATGCTTGCACCGAAGTCACAGATTGCCTCATTAAAGTTAGTACTTCCAATGGAGATCGGAGCACGACCGGTCTCCCTGGATCGCCCTTCTTGATTGGCGAGTTGAGTCAATCCATGACCCCTTCGATGGACCACTTCGGCTATCTTCTACATTGAATATATCAACAAGATTTGCGGTCTCGAGCTCTTCGGGTTGTCCCGCGTTTACCTTGACCGGTGGAGGGAGCAAGGTTGACAAGAGCCGTTGTACCCGCGACTCAAGTATCTTGTTGAAGCCGAGACTCTTGATGGCATTGGAAAAGCCATCCATTCTGTTCTTGAGTGTCTCTAGGACCTTGTCATTTGATGTCGGCTTCTTGGGCCAGTTGTCCATCATCTTGCCTTGATTCAAGACTAACTCTCTCAAAGGCGGTACGGTTGTAATTATTGTAGGAGGAGTTGTTACCTTGGTAATTGCCCGAATAATTGCACGAGTAGTTAGGCCTCTGTCGATTCCAACCTTGATTCGCGAGGACGATAGTAATTGTTGTTGTTGTTGTTGTTGAGGTAGTTCACGTCCTCCTTCATTTCCACAGGCGTTAGCACTGTGTGCCCAGTCTCTCCACACTCTTCACATGTCATGCGAGCATCATGTATATGCATGACTTCTTTCTTCTGCAGGACTCTCTCATCGAGCCTCTTCATTAGCGAGATCCATTTTGGCGGACGCATGTCTACCTCCTTCACTGGTGCATTCCTCCTCCTCTCTTGCGGTCTCGAGTTCTTTCTTCACTCCAACCTTGGTTGGATGCCATCTTCTCCACAAGAGGCGTGGCTTGAGGAATAGTGAGTGATAAGAATGCACCTCCGGCGGCATCCATCGTCTCTCGTGTCTTGTTCTTGAGCCCATGGTAGAATGTCCGCATGAGCAGCCAATTCTCCATGCCATGATGAGGACACTCGAGGATGTAATCTTGAAAGCGCTCCCAAGCTTCGGGACAGTCTCATCATGATGTTCTTGAAAGCTTGATATCTTCCCACGAAGAGCATTTGTCTTGCCCATTGGGAAGAACTTCGCCAAGAAATTGGTGGAACATAGTGCCCACGTAGGATTCTTCTCCTTATTGGCGTAGAACCATTGCCGCTCTCCCCAAGAGTGAGAATGGGAAGAGGCGAAGTAGTATAGCATCTCTGGGGACATCCTTGATAGTGAATGTGCTACAAATCTCCGAAAGTGTTGGAGATGAGCACTAGCATCTTCATGGGCCCTCCCACGAACCGGCTTGCTTGCACCATGTTGATTAGCGCAGGCTTGAGCTCAAAAGCTCCTTCGATGTCCGCGGCTGGTCCAAGGTACGAATGTTGTCCGTAGTTGGAGCCGAGAACTCGCGGAGTGACTTGTGCGCCATGGCTTCAAACGCTGGTGTCAAGTCTCGAACGAAAGGTCGACTTTACGCTCCGACAAGCTTCCAAGTTGAGTTGATGATGATGATGATTGATTGGTCTTCTTCAACTTGCTTCCGGCCTTCTGAATAAAGCTTCGGATCGTCAATATAATTATCGGAAGAATTGTCTTTTTCATACATTACCACGCATAAGATATAAGAATAGACGAAAAACAAGGGTAAGGTCAGTATGAGTAGAGAATGGTGACAGTGCTCAATCTCATTATGTAGTGCAATGCTGCTCATTATCCATTGGCTTTCAACCTTCCCCGGCAACGGCGCCAAAAATGCTTGTTGACATTTCTAACGCCACTCAGTGTTAGGTTGTCATCCCCAACATGGCGCCAAAAATGCTGGTACTAAATAATGCAACTGCTACTAGAAATAAATATGGGATCCGCATAGCGCCTGAGATAATACCGATGTAGCATTTTAACCGGGAGTATCCAGGTATCGTTATTTATATTTTTACCACTTTGGGAAGGGAATGCACTTTGGATAATGAGTGATGAGCAATGCACATCTTTGTAATGGAGAGCTTAACCTTGTCTCGTATCGATCATCTCATACGGGGTAAGTGTCACATAAAATATAGGAATGAATGATAAATGACATAAGATAAATGAGAGCAATTAGCCACATAAAATAATAGTAATAAGCCATCTCAACTTAGCACTCTAAGCTTATAACACTAGCATGGACTAGGATGATCTAGGGTATAATCCTATGTTATTCTAACTATAAGGTCAAAGCATACAATGATTAGTGCAAGAACATCTAGCAATCATGGCGGGAAAAGGTTACATCTATGCATAGTGATATTACCGAGAAGACAAGAGACATAGCAATGACTTCAATGTAATAGGTTGTTCTACTAAGACCTACCAACGGGGATGGAATACAAAGGACTCAACGGACTGTCACTTCCGCGATCTACCACACGACCCGGCCAATAGGGTGCAATCGCGGATAAATACGGTCTAAGCACCACGCCTACACAATATTTACCACTCACCCATCGATCTAATGAGTAAGCGCTATACGATCCTATGCATAAACATAATTCTAGTCCAACTATGCTAAACATATAATCAAAGTAAACTAAGAACAATATAATTGAGAATATAATCAAATAGAGCAAAGTCAAGTATGATATAATAGAATAGAATAAAGTACTACTCATAGTATCACGAACAATGATGAATATTACAAGAATGTAGAGGGGAATTACCAAGAACTCCGACAGATCCGGACTCCAAGCTAGGCTTGATTCCCTCTAGATCTATTCCTATGTAGCTATGCTACTAAACTATGGAGCTCTAATTGAGATGGTGGCTGGCTTCTCGAATTCGATGAGAGAATGAACTCTTGAATGAATTAGCTTAGGGTTTCACCCGGGGGCCGGGGAGCTCGAATATATAGCCCCCTAGGATGAACCCACGCCCTCGGATCAAACCGACCTAAATGGACGATAATTATTCATCCTCAAAGGCGGTGGAGGCGGGATCCACGAGACTCCACCTAATTGGTGGAGGTGGGGAGTCGGCCGACTCCCCCTTGGGTCGGGCCGGGACCGCCCACCCCCGCCAGTGGGGCCCGGCCTTCGGGGGTCGCCTTCTAGAGTCTTCTAGATTATACAATTTTACCCGTTCGGTCTTTATCTCTATGTAATCATGACATGTGGGCCTCCTTTGGTTCTCTTTACGATAACCCCCTGAAAATAGACAATCACCAAAACTCGTGGAATTAAATCGGTGTAACCCCTATATCTAACGGTGAACTCATATTAGTCCTTTCTCTTGCTGCGTTGACGGTATAAAATTGATACTTAACGACCGTCAACAATGGCATCCACTTCCTTGTTAGAGGACGATCCCTCTATCTTCTTCATCAGGAGGTCCATCTTGGCAGAGAGCATGTCCACATTGCTAAGGGCATGGACACCTCTCTTCTTGGGCTGAAGGCGCTCTTCATTCCATCCTTGGTTGACCACCATCTTCTCGATGAGCTCCTTGGCATCCCCGACATTGTGTTGCGGGAATGCCCCTCCAAATGAAGCATCAAGGTGACTCGGGCTACGCCAGTCAGCCCATGGTAGAAACCTTGAATAATGAGCCATTCGTCTATCCCGTGGTAGGGACAGGCTTGAATGTACTCATTGAGATGTTCCCATGCTTCGGGAAACGTCTCGTCGGACTTTTGTTGGAAGTTTGAAATCTTCCCGCGCAGGACACTGGTCTTGCCCGCGGGAAAGAACTTCTTGAGGAATGCATTGGCACATCTGTCCCAAGTTGTCACCTCGGTCTTGTAGTTGTAGAACCATTGCTTCGCCTTTCCCAACAATGAGAATGGGAAAAGACGAAGGCGAACGGCATCTGCAGTGATGTTCTTGACCGTGAAGGTGTTGCACACCTCCAGAAAGTGTTGGAGGTGGGCATTGGCATCCTCATGTGGCTTCCCACAGAACTGATTTGCTTGCACCATGTTGATCAGTGCAGGCTTGAGTTCAAAAGTCGCATCGCCCAAGTTCACGTTCGGACCCGTAGCGACGAAGTCGGTTGACGGCGACGAGAACTCGGCGATGGTCTTCTGAGCCATGACTGCCTTAACAACTGGTGCGGGACTTCCTTCCACAAACGGTTCAGGCTCTGAGATGATTCTCTGAGGAGGGACTAGACTGCGTCTAGCTCTCTTCAGCAACTTCTCAGGATCTTCAACGAAGTTCGATGGCAGATTGAAACCGCTCATGCACTGTCTAGAAAAGGATGATAACAAAAACAAGACAAGTGAAGGATAAACCCCTAACACTATGGATGCTTAGATTAAGAGTAGACCACGGATTCCAATTTACTAGAGATTCTTAATATGGCGCTTCCCCGGCAACGGCGCCAGAAATGCTTGTTGGCAGATCTTAGCGCAATCACTAGAAATAGATAAAGATACTAGTTCCCCGGCAACGGCATCAGAAATGCCTGTCGACACTTCTTAGCGCACACCGACTAGAGTAAAGATAAATACGACTGGCGTCTGGTAGCTAAGCCTACTGCAAACCCGAACTACCACCAGAGAGAGGGTGTCACAATTCCTCCTCCGGTGGAAGCCGAAGAATACTAAGCAAAGCTAGATTCTAGTGATAATGTAAGTCTGACCAAGGGTAACTCTGCAAGCGCACAGGTACCGCTGTAGCACTTCAACCGGGTGAGTATTCCGGTGTCGAATTTATAGTTCGCTCACGGGAAGCGGGTTAAGACTCTCTAGCAAATGGGTGATGGATACCCGTGGTGGTTCTACTCAATCTAAGCTATTGATATTGATAAAGGGGTAAGTGTTGATATGAGTGATAGACTAAAGGTAACTAGTAGGTAGCTAGCTAGGTGGGAGGACAATGAGTGATTAAGGACTCCTATGTATCTAACTATACTCGTGTGTTCTATTCTTACTAGTGTAATGACTCAACTAAACTAATGCCTAGACAATCTGTGTGATAGGGGAAGTCGGGCCGACAAACGGGAGGGTTCATCCCCCTGTTCCAGCGAGACCTTTGGCTTATGGATGCCCCGCGCCTATCCCCGACGCAAATAGAGCCAACCGGGGTGCACGTTACGTCACAACCGTCCCCGCTAATATACGTCGGAAAGTGAATGGATATACCAATCAATGATAGGGTGCATCCACTATTAAGCACTAGCCTAAGCACCTCGCCTAATCTAGTCTTAAGACTCCGGCTACCACGTAAGTAACCTTGGCCCCAGTTGGTAGTGAAACACACACAAAGAATCTAGACACTAAACTAGTTCAGACTCTACACTAATGAGACTAAGACACAACACTACTACACTAGTATAGCAATGCACTAAGTAAATACTGAAAGTAAAGTACTTAAAGTAAAGACTTAATAAAGTAAAGCAAGACTATATTAATATAAGAAAAGTACTTCAAAAGCAAAGGTACAAGAGCTATACCAGATTCTCCAGAAGATGACTCCGGAGACCCGAGCTTCGCTCGACTCGACTCTAACTCCCACTCCAGACCAGACTACACTACTCTTGATCTACCAAGAGAGCTTGAGCTTGAGAACACTATTGTGAACTACTTGGGGACACTTTACAATGAGGGACTAGGGGGGTATTTATAGTGGAGGTGGAGTAGGGGTTACTCCAGCGCCACGTCAGTGATCCGTGTGCTCTCCGCCATGCTCCGTTGGATCAAACCGACCTTCCCACTGACTTGAATGGACGTCTCTCGGTGTAGGACACATGGGAGTCATGCAGGAAAGCGGTGGAAGCAAACCGACCTTGAGTGGGTGTCGACAAAATATCGGCGGCAGTCTACCTAGGGTATGCCTAAGGTAGTAGATTGATCGGTAAGGCACGCTAGATGACGAACAAGATGTAATCAAGGGGCGCAAGACGCTGTATTTATACAGGTTCGGGCCACGATACGTGTAATACCCTACGTCCCGCTCTTGATCGAGTCTCGTATATTAATGTGGAGATGATGTTTTGGGAGGGTGTCCTGCTCGCCTTATATAGTGGGGGAGCGGGATTACAAGCCCGATATTTCCGGGTACAAATGTACATATAAGGTAACAACTTTTATCCGATCTGATCTCTTGTGATCGATATCTTCACCGCCGACCAGCAACGCCAATTAGCTCACCCTTCCTTCCTTGTCTTCCAAGGTAGCCGACCCGGACTTGGGCCCCGTCGGCCTTGTGCTCTTGGGCCAAGGATCTCGTCCGGCAGGGCCTAAAGTCGGGCCGTGCGGGTATAGGGGTTTATACCCCCACGGCTAGTCCCCGAGCATCATGTGTCTTGAGGCATTTGAAGACTTGCGTGCGCTCGACCAAGCGGTCGGGCTCTTTGAGCTTCGCACGCCGCTTTGAGCGAAAGATGCATGTTGCTCTTTTTGTGCGAAAAGAAAAATTTACCGATCATCTCATGACGTGGGCCCACAACGAAAGAAAAAAAGATTTTTCTTGATTGAGAGAAACAATCACACCATCGTGGAATGCTGCATAAGAATTAGCCCAAGTCACGCAAAGTGACGTGGGCCCACGTAGTCCCGAGCCCGATATAAGGTGTGGAACAAGTTGTATCAAGATCTAGAGAGAGCTGTTGTACCGAATTCATGACGGTGGCTATGCCGACCCGGTTTGTGGTCTTGGAGATGGGGATGGGATTGTGACAACTCTGCTAACCAGTCCCCAGCTATAAAATGGCGGCTTGGCCGACCAGTCCCCAGCCCTGGAGAATAGACTATATTAGTTCTGCTAACCAGCCCTGAGTGATAAAATGGCGGCTTGGCCGACCAGTCCCCAGCAATGGGGATGGGACTGTGGGAGCTCTACCGGCAGTCCCCAGCAACGAAATGGCAACTTGGTCGACCAGTCCCCCGATCGGAGAATAGACGTATTAGCTCGCTAACCAGCCCCGAGTGAAGGCATGGCGGCTTGGCCGACCGTTTTGGGTGATAGAAGATTGGAAATCGACCACAACTTTGTTGTGTCTAGACATACGACATTTGCGGTTGTCTAGTGAACATGGCCCGAGTACATAAGATAGGGAAGCAGGGAAAACCGACATTGTCGATAGAATGGAGGGTAGCTTTGCGTACCGGCCAAACCCCAAGTGCCATGTGTCGAAAAAGGAAAACATACCCATCGCTAGCTCCATGACTTTATCATGGGGAACACGGTTGCAACCGTGAAGTTCCAACCCTTGGCTGTGTCAAAGGCTAACTAGGTGGAAAATTGATACACCTTTGATGTACCCTTGCGTAATACGCGGTCGCAGCGGGCCCGTGCTAAGCACAAGAGCCTCATAATGGACCACAGCTGTGCTGTGTTCTGGTCGATGCTTTGCATCATTCCAGAAAACATGGTAGTTTGCCGAAAAGTGAAGGAGAGGAAAATGACTTAATCATTACTCTGACCGGAGCTTTGCTGGTCGGCCGAGCCCTCTGTTACCATGTGTCTAGAGGTATGTGTTGAACCATCCTAACTTTATTAGGAGAGATAAAAAAGTCATGCCTTTTGTACTCGGTCCCAACATATTGTCTTGGTGAACCGGAGTCAACGTGGTCGGAGAAAAAATTGTGGCACGTGGAAAAAATCACGCGTGGGCGAAGGTTAAAAAGGCAAGAACCAGCTTTGCGCGCACGTGCATCCACGTGCGTCGCAAAACGGTTGGATGGAGCCGCCAAAAGTAGGGCGAGTCCATCGCTCGGTTCTTTGCCGAATAAAGTACCAAGCCTGGAGATAAAATATGAAGGCCCACCTGTGTCGGCCCATTTAGAAAATGACCCGAGTGGAGTCAACCCTAGGTCTCGTGCGGGGACCGCCGATTCGTATAAAAAGGGGAGAGACGGCCGCCGCCGCTCAGTCCTCTCTCTGCATTTCCAAGCGGTTCCACTCCCGTCTTCTTCTTCTCGCTCTAGCACACCATTCTCTCCTCAAACCCTAACCTCCGCTGCCCCCCACCGCGCACGCAATCCCGCCGCCCTGCAATCCGCCGTCGCCCTTCTAGCCGAGCCGCAGACACACGGCAGCGGGCCGGAGCGCGCATCGGAGAGGGGAGGCGGAGCCGGGAGATGGCGGGCGGGCGATTCTGCGGCTTCGGAGGAGCGGCGAGCGGAAGCTCATGGCGGAGCACTGGGGCCCGTGGAAGGCGACGAGGGAGTCGCTGCTGAAGCTGGTGGAGCGAGGCCTGCTGCCGCCGGAGGAGAGCCGGATCTGGCGAGCGCCGCCGTCAGGTGAGCGGTTTCCGCTTCCCCGCGAGGGAGAGATTGTGGTTTTGGAAGATTATTTCGTGCGGGGATTGGGGTCACCTGTGCATCCGTTCGTCCGCGATTTATGCCGCCACTGGGAGATCTCTCTATGCAACCTCCATCCGATCTCCATCCTGACGCTGTCGGAGTTCATCACTATTTGTGAAGCGTTTATCGGCATTCGGCCGAACTTCAACTTTGTTTCGCCATTTTTATTATTTGAAGAAGAAAGGGAAGGCACCGTGGGTCCCAAATAGTTGGGGGCTGCTACATTGTCTTTGCGGGATGGGATAAAATCCCAATGGGTGACCATCCCCACTCTACCTCCATGAAGAATTGGTTCGACAAATGGTTCTACATGAGGCGGGAACCCGGAGGGGAGGCCGGTCCCCAAGGACGTGGCGTTGGTGCCGAAGCCGAATGTGAAGTGGGCGGCGAGGCCCAATGTTACGGAGATAGAGCAGGTGAACGAGCTGCTGCCGCTCGTGAACAGGGAGCGCGTGCACAGCGTCATGGTGGCCGTGATGTGGTGGCAGCGTCAGGTGCAGCCATGTAAGGAGAGGCCCACCCTAATGTATGAGTACCGGGGGTTGGCGGACCCGTCCCGCGAGGGGACGGATACTGTGGATGCGACGGAGATGGCTGCTCGAGGGGCTGAGTGCTTCCACAACTTTGATCCGGCGAAGATGGCGCCGAAGAAGCCGCAGACGCCGTACACTGCGGCCTATCCGCCACCAGCAGTACGTGGCGAATTGCGCATCTTTGTATACAAAAACTTATGCTTGTGTGGTCATTTATGGCGATATTTTATGCAGGGTCGTGCTGTGTACATCTCGGACGTTCCGTCCGAGGAGTGGCCCCGCGGCGAGGTCCAGGGCTACAATCGCTCGTTGGAGGAGCGTCTCACCCGTATGGCGGACCTGGACGACGAGCCGAGTGACGGGGATGGTGAGGAGGATGCCACGCAGGGCTCTACGCCGCGGGCGCAATGAGCACTGCGGCGTGTGGCCGCTAAGCAGCCAGAGTCCCGAGCCTCTCCGCCGAAGACAAAGACTTTGACCAAGAGGAGAAGGAAGGCGCAAATTTCATCGTCGTCGTCGGGAGGCTCAATGGATGATATTCCATTGAGCCAAGCTGGCCTAAGAAGGCTCGGACCGGTGGGTCGCCGACTGTGATGCCACCAGCCGCGAGCCCGGAGGTGTCACAGGGGGCGGTCGCACCTGACCTGCCGTCGCCGAGCAGGGTGCTGAGCCGCGAGCCCTCACCGGCGCCAGTACAGTCGGAGGGTGCCAAGGCGGCCGGTGGCGGAGAAGTCAGGGGGAGCTAGGAGGCACCTTTGGAGGAGCCACCCGTGGTCCTTGTCGCCGTCCAGGATGCCCCGCTGGAGACACCGAGCGCCGAGGTACGTGATACCACGCCGACGACGAACGTTGTTGAAGATCCTGTGGCGACGACGGCCGAGCAGGTGGACGGGGCGGATGGCGCCGCGATGGCTACGGGAGATGGCGAGAACCCGGGTGCCACGACGGTGGAGCAGAGGACCGAGGTTGGCAATGTTGCTCCGACCTCGGGAGTCGACGAAATCCCGCCGTGGCGGTGGCGGAGCGGGTGACGGTGGACGACGGAGCAAGCCGCCGGCACGACCTCCCGTGATGGAGGGAGTAGCCGTGGTCGTCGGCGTGATCGCTTTCAGTCGACCTTTTCTGTCGTGGCGAGGTAATGATCGAGCCTCTGAGTTGTTTGCAACATATGCGCTGGGTTAACGACTGAAAAGCTGCTTATGACGCACGGGAAACCGAGGTGGTGCCCGAGCCGACCACCGCCCGGTCCGTCGTTGGCGAAGGGCGGGCACCGGAGTAAAGTACGCCGCGTGCCGAGCCGGGTACGATGGTGACGTACACTCCGGTGTTTGGCCCGCCACCGCGTCCTGAAGTCGCGGCGACCACGCCGGAGACTGGGCAGAGTTCAGGAGGTGGAGCCGTTGACGTGGCGGCGGAGGAGGAAATTCCGGAGGACGCCATGCGCCAGATGGAGGGGACCGTTTTTCTTGTTGGCGATGAACTTTTTATGTAGCCTGACTGATAGTGTATTGGGCAGAGCGTAGGCCGGGCCGCCGATCGTCGAAAGCATGCCTTAGAGTGGCTTGAGGCCACGGCGGCGGAGAACACCCGTCTGCTCGGCGTGGTCGAGCAGCTGAGGGGCTCCGTGCAGGGCCTGAACGCCCAATTGGCGGCTCGCACGGCCGAGCAGGAGGAGGTGGCCGAGCATGTGAGGCAGATGGCGCAGCAGAAAAGAGGTATGTAAAGTCCCCGGCGTGAGGGAGGCGTAGTCTGCATGACGTAGTTGTTATGGTGATGTCTTTGTTTGCGCGCAGATACGGAGGAATGCGCCGAGCATGCGGAGAAGGAAATAGCGGAGGTGCGTCGGCAGATGGACGAGCAGGCTGCTCGTCATGCGACGGTGCAGCGGGATCTGGAAGGTATGACGCGTTCCCGTAGCTTGAGTTGACGAACAGTTGGAGTTACGTCTCACGTTGCCCGTGATATGTAGGTCGCATTCGGTCGTCGCAGGAAGAGGTCCGGAGTCTGCGCGCGGAGGCCCAGCGCGTTCAAGGTGAGGTGGCGGAGCTTGTCGGCGGCATTGCTCCGGTGTCAAATGTGCTGGCTGAAGACGAAGCGGAGGCCATTACAGCGGCGACCCCCCATAGCGCAGTTGTCGCGGCGAGCCGATCTTCTTGGTCCCGACTGCAGGAATTTGTCCGGGAGGGTGCCGAGCACGTGGGTTCCCACGTGCTTGCCGTGGTGCGCTCCTCGCCCCTCCATCAACTCCGGAACATCTGCGGCAAGGACTGGCGCCGGGCACCGACACGAATGCGGCGGAGGAACTCGGGCGTGATTCCTGGAGACGTCAAGGCGATGGTGAAGAATATCCGCATAGTGCCCGAGCGTTGTAGTGGTACTTTTGTTGTGGCTTGTTGCGGAGGGTGGAAAAACTTGTTATGGTGTGACGTGGAATGTGGTCACTTTTGCTACATTGCGGGCCGTGGCCGCCTTATTATATGTGGAGGCGTTTAGCTTTATTCTTGATCGCATCTTGTAGAGGTAGGAGTAAAAGGTCGCGAATGATGCCCGGAGGAGCACTTTAAACAAGATGAAACAGCACGATCTTTATTCAATCAACTTGAATCGAGAAAATACAAGATAGGTACATGTAACTCTTAGCGCTAGGTGCTACGGGTAGAACTTCCGTAGGTGGTCGATATGCCACGAATTCGGGACCTCTCTCGGAGGGTCGTCCAAGGTGCACAGGCGATACGAGGTCGGCCTAGTAACCTCCTTGATCATGAATGGCCCTTCCCAGTGGGAGGCGAGTTTGTGGATGCCGGCGAGGTTCTGTTTTCGCCGTAGAACCAAGTCGCCGACCACGAAGAGTCGTTCTTTGACGTTGCGGTTGTAGTACCGACGCATGGATGCCAGGTATTTGGCGGTTCGCGCGCAGGTCTCGAGCCGCTTTTCCTCGATGGAGTCAACCTCTAGAGCTCGGGCGTCGTCGGATATGCTTTCGTCGTACTGAGCGACGCGTGGAGAGCGGAAGGCAATTTCGTCGGGGAGAACGGCTTCGGAACCGAACACCATGAAGTAAGGAGAGACGCCGGTGCTTCGACTTGGCTGCGTGCGGAGTCCCCAGATTTCGGCCGGGAGCTCTTTGAGCCATCGAACAGGGCGCTCTTCGTCGGTGTCGTCTTGATATAGGCGTTTACTCAGAGCATCGAGTATCATGCCATTTGCGCGTTCGACCTGTCCGTTGGCCCGGGGATGGGCAACTGAGACATATTTGACCTTGATACACTTGCTGTCGCAGAAATCGAAGAAATCGCTTCCAGTGAATGTGGAGCCGAGGTCGGTGATGATGGAGTTTGGGACGCCAAACCGATGGATGACGTCGTTTAGCATGTCGGCTGCCTTTTGGCGGTGGCCTTGACCAACGGCATGTACTCGATCCATTTGGAGAATTTGTCGATGAGCACGTAGACGTATCGAAATCCACCGGAGCTTTCTTGAAAGGGCCGATCATGTCGAGCCCCCAGCACGAGAAGGGCCATGAGGCCGTGATTGTCTGTAGCTGATGAGCCGGAACGTGTGTTTGCTTGGCAAAAAATTGGCAGTTGACGCAGTGCCGAACCAACTGCTCGGCGTCGGTGACGGCGGTTGGCCAATAGAAGCCGGCACGGTAAGCCTTGCCGACCAGTGTTCTGGAGGCGGCGTGATTGCCGCACTCGCCGGAATGTATTTTGTCGAGGAGTTTTTGTCACACCCCAAAAATTTCATTTTGGGATGTGAATCGATAACACTAAATAAAACAAAGGATTTATTAATTTTCCTAAAATAAACCAAGATTTTATTCTTTTGTTGTCATTATAAAATGAGGAAAATGTGGTTTTATAAAAACTTTTATAAAGTTAATAAAGGAGTGGTCGAGTTTGTGCTTTGCTCTGTTGAGTGGTGTTTGAGTGGGAAAATGTTTTGCTAAAATCCTAACTAGGCATGACCTCGAGCTTCCTTGTTGCTAGCCTCTTGCTCGCTCTAGTGAGCGTTAACCCTGCATGGCTTGCCTCCGGCTAGCCATAGCCTCATCTGACTAACCCTAGCCCCTTCTGGCCAATCGTAGCTAGCCTAGGCTTGCCCTAGCTGGCTTTGGCTTGGCCCCGCCACCATTGTAGCCCTCTTTGGCACAATCTAGCTTGTTCGGGTCACTTCTATCCTTATCTGGCCTGACCCTGGCTTCTCTGGCTAGCCATGGCTTTCTTTAGGCCAGCACTAGATAGTTATAGCTAGCCCTGGCCACCTTTGGCTAGACTTAGGCAGCTCCATCCAGTCCACGGTTGTCCTGGCTCAGCCCCTAGCCTCTCCTGATAATATCTAGCCTTCCTTGGCCAGCTCTGGCCAGCACCAGACGGCCACAGCCTTCCTTGGCCAGCCGTGGCCAAGTCCGGCTAGCCAGCAGTGGCCGTAGTTGGCCTACGCCGTGGCCTAGCAAGCAACAACCGGCCCATTGTGGCCAGCTCATCGTCATGGGCCAAGCCCAACTAGTCGGCTTGCTCTCTAGCCCGTTTCGCCCTCCTTCCTTTTTATTTTAGAGCTTCTCCAATTTTTGGAGGCTCTAAAATGTCATTATCATGAGCTCCAAATATTTTATTTGGGTTTATCATAGCTCAATCTATCTTGGGGTATTTATCCATAATTTTTGGAGTCTTGGAAACATTTTCAGGGCCTTAAAATGATTTCAGTTTTTCCTGGAATTATTTTAGAGCTGAAAATGATTTTCTTTATAAGTCCCGAAATTAATATAAATAAAATATTTTTTTCGCGACCCAAACCCTAGGCATATATATATGCCGGTGTTCCTCTCGTCGCCCTGATTTCGGAACACTAAACCCCATCTCGAGCTGCCACTCGTAGCTCCCTCCATCCCTCGCCGAAGTTTGCTGCAGATAGGGTTCCGGCGAACTCTCCGGCTAGCTTTTCCGGCCATCTCGTCGCGTACCGGCGAAAACCGCCACCACCACGAGGTAGCTCTCATCGTTCTCCACACCGTCGCGTTCTTATTTCCTTGAATCCGTGCCCGTTGACCCGTTTCCCATCACCTCTTGTTGTTTTCCGGCGAGGTGCGTCCATGGCAGCATGATGTTCATCATCTCCGGCCTCCTCCCGCGGCAGCCCTCGGCGCCGCCACCCGGAGTGCCCCACCGCGCGGCCCCGCGCCGCCGCTCCAGGCCTCGCCGCGCCCTTGGTGCGCCGCTGCACAGCAGCAGCAGGTGGCCGCCGCCGCCCTGCCCGTGCAGGTGCGTGCATGCCTGCCCGCCACCGGGGCCCCTGCGCCGTGCGGCCGCGTGCCGCCGTGCCGCCGCCGGCCGGCCAGCAGGCCGGGGCCGAGGCCCCTTCCTTCCCCACGCGAACAGCAGCAGCCCCAATGGTTGCCATGGCCATGGTCACGTACAAAGGAAGAGGAAGACCAAGGTAGAAGATGATCTTATTTACAGTTTTGCCATCACGCAGGTTATTTACAGAAATGCCATTGATCGTATAATCGCCGCCATTTCGTCATTTTAACTCCGATTCAAGCGATTCAAGATGCGTTAGAATCGTGTCGTCGTGCTCTACGCAGTAGTAGTAATGTTTATTGCTTAATTCAACTGTGAATTTATTTATTTAAAATATTAATTTGATTAATAATTATTTAATAGCTTTATAAATAAAATCCACCTAGGATTTATAATCCGTTTTTGTTTGTGTGCGACCGTGCCGACCATAAGCTACGTATTTTACCATGACCTTTTATCTTCTCACATGTTTATAAAATTAATTATGCTATCTTGATTAGTGTCTATTCAATGTTCTTTTCAAAATGCGGCTTGCGTAGATTAGTCGTCTCTTTTAGTGATAGCTCCGCTTTTGGTCGTTCTAGCGCTCTCGCGATCGTAGCATAGAGCTCTATCGGTTAGCCACTCTTTCTTTAACGTTTCTTTTGTGTAATGTCTGTTCTTAGTGTTGTCTGTTTGTGTTGCTTGTTTGTTGCGAGTAGACGACGAGCCATCGACAAGTGGTGAAGACAAGGAGTTGAGGACCAACAAGTGCAACTGAGGTTGGAGACCAGAAGATAGAAGCTAAAGATTATAGAGCAGCTAATCTTTGGATTTAAGGCAAGTGCAGGCAACCCCTTGATCATATTGAACCCATGGAATGATATCATATTGCATGCATGTGTGTAAATCTGTGTAAACCTAAGGACATACTAGCCACCTTTATCCATATATCACCCATGGGGGTTAGTAGATAGGTGTAAGTCTGCTAGTGCTCTACTCACCTTGTCACTAAAGTTAATTACTTTTAAAACTTGTTTCTTTAATAAAAGTTGTGCTAAGTTGGTGATGGCTGCGGCCATGGAGAAGTGGCAAGGATGCGGTGAGCATCGTTGGTTGGTGAAGCAAGGGAGATGCGGATGCTAGAGTTTTGCACAGTGCGGCGGGGCATCCGTGTCGTCTCTCCCTAAGGACCGGTTTGTGGAGCGGCCACAGGACTTCCGTACATCTCCGAGCTAATGGGCTCTTGCTTGGCCAATTAGCAGGATCATCATAGGCGAGTTGGGCGGCTTACCGACGGGTGCCATAGCGATGGTGATAAGGGTGATCTCAAGTTCTAGTATGGGTGTTCGGACAATCCGTAGACACAGGCGTAGGCTACGAGTACGTCACCCATATGCTTGCGACATTCTGTCGAGTTGCCACCGCCCTTGACCCCGTCAACGGCCTCGTTGTGACACCTGCCCGGCTGTCTTGGAAACGGGCTAAGAGGCCGATCCCCGGGGCGAAAGGACTCACAAACTGGAGGTAAAGTGTACACCTCTCAAAGCGCGAGTTTGATCAATCGATATATCGTCCGTGCTCACGGTTACGAGCGGCCCGGATCCTCGCATGATTAGCAAAAGGACTTCTTGGTTCGTGGAGATGGTTTTTGGGAGGTTGCTACCTCAGGCTTTACCAGGATAGCGATCCTGTGTTATCTGAGATGGCTATCTCATTTATTTTTGTTAATAAAGCTTATCGTTTTGAAATGATCTTAATGAACCTTAATTCTACTTGAACCATAATTAAGGGTTGGGTTTCTCAACCAAGTTGTTAGTGAATAGGTTGCTATTTAAAATATGCCTGTTACTATTAAAAGCTACCGCAGTCTTTACCCTTCAAATACTTTATCTTTTGTTAAGCCTTGCATACTTTTGCATTTTCCGCTGTACTTGTTGAGTTCGACATGGACTCACCTTGCTATAGTTTGCTAGCAAGGTCTTTTTAAAGGACAAAGACATTGAGATGTCGAGGTGTTTGGCGTACGGAGCCCCCCGATCGATCGTCCTGTGAAGATGGAGCCTAAAGAAGAGTTCATAACCGTTCGCGTTAGGCGATGTTTGTAAGTGTTATTATGTTTGTTTCCGCTATTTTTAGTACATTGACACTGATATTTCCATTCTGTGTTATATGTGTGGACTTCCTCGGCACACATATGGCGGCCTCTGGTCTTCTTTTGAAAACCAGGGTGTTATAGATGGTATCAGCTCAATATTGACTGTAGGACGTATGCCAAGATAGCACTGGTCGTTTTCAAAAGCTTATTTTGCTATAAAACTATTTTGTCAACCTTGACTTTTGATTCGACTGTTATCTTCACCCTTGAGTTGTATGCCCTCCTTGAATAGCTTCCTTTGAGCTATTAATTTCTTATTCCCTTGAACTTTCATTTTTTATTGGTTTAGTAAAAGTTTTATGAACCAGTTTTGTTCAAAATTTTCGATGGCCCTTATCATCTATCACCTGCCCTTTTAGGATGACCACCAATGTTGAAGGAACACGTGTAGCATTGATGTGGGGTTGTGTGCTTATCTGGCTTGTTGTAATGCTTGTGTGTTGTATCTGTTCTCTTGTTCCGAAGGAGGAATAGAAGGTGGAGTCTAGTGGGCGAGCTCGATCTTTGTTAAGTGGGGTAGAATTCTCTCTTATCCTAGCTATCCTTCTACCAATCCTAATCTTGGATATCTTCTATCGTACTTGACATCATGCTTTATGTCCTTATACCCCTACTTATCCTATCCTCTTCCCATCATCAGATGGAGAATCTAAGCAATGGTGTCAATGGAGAAGATGTCAATAATCAGAGTCAGCAAACTATTTCAGCAACTCCAATGAGCAGTGAACAAATGATAGCTTGGCAAGCTCATAACATCGTGATGACAACAGTTCAGACAGCTAAGCTCCAAAATCTTTTATCGGTGTAAGCTCTGCTTCTCCAAGGTGACATTGAAGGAGCTCGTCTCAAGTGTCAATAAGATCCAGCCATACTGTCCTCACCCCTGATCGATCAGTTGATGAAGTCAACAACTGTGTAGGATCAAATGTCAGGTGGAGTGGAACCACATAAGGATTCGCTGTCCAATTCTGGGAAGTCCCCAATTGGTATGGAGGAAGGAATAGTGAGACAATAACTCAAGGAAGACCACATTAATGAAGTTCCTGGAATTCAAGATCCATGTCATTGTTGTAGACATTATGACATACTCTGTCTATAGAACAAGTCAAGTGATGAAAGAGTTGTGGCATCCCAAGGTCTTAGAATCAATGGAATAAGAAAAGGAATGTAGCATCGCAAGAGCCACTGCTGAGAGGCAAGACAGACTTGTGTTCTACCTCACAATCTAGCTCAAGCTCAATCTCTCAATAGATAACTTCTCATGCCAGAAAGTTAGATGCCCCTTTAGCCTCATCTTTCATGCCAGAGATATGTCTAGATGGACGGACTATCACTTACATAGAGTTTCAGTCTGCTTCTTCGTCTGTTTTTTCTTCTGAGGTTGAAACTCTGACAAAGAAGTACCCATGAATGTATGGAAGCAGCAAACTAAAGCGAGTTCACAAAAATGGTAGACTTGGAAAGTCTAGATTTGAGAGATGCTCACAAAGCTAGAAAGGTTGTGTTTGGATCAATTACGGCAAAACTTAAATCCAGCCACCATATTGTTTGATAGAGGCTCTACACATTCTTTCATATCAAGCACTTGTGTGGCTACTCGAAAGATGTGTATGCGTCCCATGGAGGTGACCATGCTAGTTAATACTCCAAGAAGGGAGATAAGAGCAACCCACATGTGCCCAAAGGTGAATCTCAAAATAAAGGGTGCAAACTTTGAGGTAGATCTTATAGTTTTGGGATCAATCGAGATTGACATCGTCCTTGGTATGGGATGGTTTTCTCGTATCTAATGGAGTAATTAACCAGATCCAATGCTCGCCGTCTCTGATGACCCTATTAGGAGAAAGGATTGAAAATGAAGGCACTCAAACCTGCCCCAATTGAAGGGAAGATACAACGGAGTGACCAGATCCAAGAAGATGCAATGTGGGAAAAAAAAGATGAAGACTTTTCATGGGCAGAGCCACCTCAACGTCAAAAAAGTTGCAAAATCCAAAGTGGAAGTTTAGGGGTAGTTGAGGCAGTCAAAAGGAATCTAAAACCCTGAAGATCACATTTGAAGTCATTGATGTCTTTTGGATTCTAGTGCTTGTTCTCCGTTCAGCTGTAATCCCCGGTGTAATGAGTCTCATTATTTCCTCAGATCCTATGGATTTTCAGTGTTTGAATATGAGATTCGAGTTACTCACCAAGTTAAGTTGTGCATGTAAATGAATTGGATTTGTCGGTGTTTCGTACCCCGGGGGGTATAACACCAACGAGTAAATTTATATGCGTGCTCCCTAATCCGGATGGTGATGCAAGATGGACACAAGCGTTTATCCTGGTTCAGGCAAGGAGTGCCCTACGTCCAGCAGAGGGGAGAGTTTTGTATTATCTTGCACCGGGGTGCTTGTACAGGGGTGAGTACAAGGTAGTCCTGAGACTTAGTGAGTGAGTGTGAGTGAAGGCGTAATACGTCAAAACGTCGTCCTAGACTAGGTCCTGGCATCCCCTTTTATAGGCCAAGAGGAGGCTCAGGAGTACAGAGTAGATAGGGCTATCGTGGGCGTGACGTCGAGCTACATGCGCCATGTCGAGTCGTCGAGACTGTAGACGCTCCCCTTGGTCGGGCTCGAGTCTGTAGCGGTATGGTTAATGATGGCCTGCTCGTCCTTCTCGGTCGTGGGCTGACGTAGTTGAGGTGCGGTGCTGGTGTGGCCGAGCACGTGCGCCCGGGAACCCTGCGGTATGGTCGTCGAGGTGGGAAAGACAGGGCACTGCTTGCTCCATACGCCAATCGCGTCCGCCATCACTTCCTCGAGCGCCTTGGGGCCGGCTCGAGGGGTCGTCGACACGAGCGATGGGACGGCACGACGTGTTTGACGGTGCGGGGGCTTGACTACGGCGCCTAAGGAGGGACGTCGCACGTGGCACAGTGCGTAGCGTGGCTCCACAGTGGCACACTGCCATCCTTGAATCCGGGGGATGGGCGGCGTAATGGCGGAGGCGGCCGGCGCACGTCCCACCATTGCGGGCCCGTAGCCATGGGGTTAGGCGGTGTTAGAGTACTTTGGCGCTGTTCGAGCCACATGCCGCGTGCGTGCTCCGGACGAGCAATGATTGGGCGAGACTCGAGCGGTTGCTCGCTCGGCGTTCTCCGTCCCGCTCGAGCGGTCGGCGCTCGAGCGGTTTATGCTACGTCTCGAGCGGTCGCTCGCTCGAGCGGTTTCCGTACCTCTTTCTCGAGCGGGTGAGCGGCCACCGCTCGAGCGGAAGGTTTCGAGGTTTTGCGGGCCTGGTAGTGGGCCGGCCCAGTATGAGGAGGATTGGGGTTTCTCTGGTCAGTTAGCTTTTGGGATTTTTAGAGAGGGATGAGGCCGATTTGCTCATATCTAATTCACCCAATTTAGGACCCCCTAATCTAGGTATCCGACGGTAGCCCCGAGCCCTTGCTTGATTGTGAACAACTTCAAGCAAGGGATCATGAAGTGGAGTTGAAGTACCTAGACTCAGGGTCATGTCGTCTCGAGGAGTTATTTTGTTCTTTCACCGTGGGGGGGCGCGCGCGTCCCCGCGGGGTAGCAGCCCGAGGCCCCGGAGGGTGAGGCATTCCTCTGGGGGCTTTGAGATGAACGGTTTTGGGCAAGAATATTATTAACTGGAGTTGTAGCATCTCGAGGCAGGAGATTTCTGACAACTGTTCGAGCCCCCGAGTATTTCCTGCTCCTCCCGTGTCGAGGGAGTCGTGATCCAGTTCCTCGCTGGATCTCTTGGATCAGATCCAAGTGGTGAGAGGTCTGACACTACTCGCGACCGAGCGAGCGCCATACCTCCCTGTGAGCTGATGGCGGGTAGTCCAAGTGAGAGCTCGTCTCCTTTCGAGGGGAGACGGCTTCGTGGCCCGGGGGCGCTCTCATTAAAGCTGGGTGCTTAGTTTCCAGAGGACCGGCCCCGTTCGAGGGGACCGGCGGCTCGAGTGCCTCCCCGTCGGCGGGATCTCTTGGAAACCTAGTGCCCCGCCTTGGACACGCCATGCGGGTTCGAGGGTTCGTTCTCGAGCGGAACCTTTCGAGGGTTCCTTCCCATAGGCGCCCGACTCGGGTGCTCGAGGGTGGCTGTTCGAACCCGTCCGTGGGTCGCCTCCGCTCCTCGAGACTTATTTGTGGGACCGGGGTCCCCGGGTTTCTTACCGTGTAAGGGACCGTCTGTCGAGACGTCCCGTCATTACGCATCCGTCCGTTGCGAACGGCGCGCCTGTTTAGGCGGAAACCGGCGCGTCGTGGTGATCGTGGCTTGGCGACGGTTCCGCTCCGTCTCGCGACGCGTGCGCCCTGTAATGGGGAGGTAGGTGGCGGTTTGTCAGGGCAGTAAATGCGGTTACCGTTTTTCGTCGAGTCCGCCGGGTGCGCGCGGCCGTTGGATGGCGTAATCTAGGCCGTCGGATGTGATTCACGCGGATCGGCTTGGGCTCTATAAATATGGAGGGTAGGCCCCGGTTCTTCTTCCCCGCATTCTCGCCCTTTTCGCTGCTCTCGCCGCCGGCTACCGCGCCACTTCGCTCGGATTCAATCCGCCCGCCCTCATTTGCAACCGCCGCCGCTGCTGCCGCCTGTGACCGCCGGTGATCGCGCTGCTTTCCGCGCCTCCGTTCCCCGCGCCACCGTTCCCCGCGCTACCGTTCCTCGCGCTCCGCCGCCGCCGTTGCTCCGCCGTCCCGCTCCCGTCATCGACATGAAGAGGTCGGTCGGGGAAGTCGGGTCGAGCTCGGCGGGGGTGCTGGTAGCAAGGGCAAGGGCAAAGCGGGAGTGCCGCCAAGCCTTCCCCGCCGGTGGTGATGGAGGGTGCGCTCCCGTGGCCTCGGTCCTCGGTGACCGAGGCAATCTTTGCTCAACTTGGTGAATGGCGGATTGCTTCCGCCCAATCCGGCGGAGGGTTACCGGAGTGGAGGGTGCGGACGACGACCACCTCGAGCCCAATCCCCGCCGGGCTACGTCCTGAGCTTCATCAGGTTCCACCGGCGGGGACTTGGTGCGCGGCCGAGCCGCTTCATGTGGGCGCTCCCCCACCATTTCGGGGTCGAGCTCCAGCACTTCAACCCTAACTCCATCTCGCTCGCGGCTACTTGCGCCGCTGTGTGTGAGGGGTATCTGGGGATGGCGCCGCAGTGGGACCTGTTCACCCACATCTTCAAGGCGACGCTCTTCACCAAGGCGGTGAAGAACAAGGAGGCCGCCGACGATGACGGTGATGACGATGACGAGGAAGAGGAGGAGGAGGACGAGGAGGAGGAGGAGAAGGCGGTGAAACCAAAGGTCCGCCGCTACATTCGAGCGGGCTCCTGCTCGATTGGGCTGAAGAGGAAGGAATGCTGGCTGTCCGGCGCGTGGTCGTCGAACAACGCCGGCTGGGACCGAGAATGGTTCTATCTCCTAAACGAGGGAGGCCTCTTCCCGGAATACACCGGCGCCGTGCTAACCGCGCCCGGTTTCAACTGGGCGCACGGCCAGCCGGCGGCGCGCCAGCCCCGCATGGATGCCCTGCTGAACGCCATCTCGAGCCTCCGCAACCGGAGGTCTGGCAACCTCTTCTTCAATATTGCGCACGTCGTCACGGAGTTCCACAGCCGCCGGGTGCTCCCGCTCGCCGAGCGCCCGCTACGGCTCTACCAGATGACGGAGGACGCCGATCCTGCGGCGCTCGCGGCGACGGGATGTCGGACGTGCCCTCCCGGTCGCCACAATCGTGGCTCGGGTGCGCGACGCCATCGACAATGGGAGGAATTTTGGTGAGAACCAAGTTGGCCTCTTCCGCATGCGTCCGGCCGTCAATCTATGGGCTTTGTAAGTTTTCTCGAGACCCTCTTTCGTTGTTTCTTTTACTCGAGCAATCCTTATCGTGGCACATTCTTTTTCCGAATATCAACGACCACGCGGAGTCGAGGCCCCCGGTGAAGGAGAACGCACCCGACCGCGAGGTAAGACGCCTGAGGGGCGAACGAGCACACGCTGCCGTGGTCTCGAGGAGGGAGGAAAAGGCGCAGAAAGCCCGCGCGCTAGAGGAGAAGGAGAAGCGTAAGGCTAGGCGCCGCCGGGAGCGTGAAATACGTCTGGCGGCGGACCCAACCGGCCGGAGCCCTAGTCTCGAGTCGTCCGACGGGACGAGGACGATGATGATGAGGATGACGAGGCGACCGACAGCGATGACGTCACCGCCACTCGAGCCCTGACGCCTCCTCGCTCTCGCGTGCAGGAGCCAACTTTGGCGCCAGGCCTCCTGCGCGACGACTCGTCGCTGGTTCGAGCGGGCCAGCAGGAGGAGTTGTCGAGCCGTGGTGCTCGAGCGGCGTCGCCGGGCCAAGCAAGGCAACGGGGTGGGGCGTCTCAACACTCCAGCCACCGCGCTCGCTCGTCGTCGCCAGCTCAAGCAGGGCGGCGGGAGGAGTCGCCCCGTCACTCTAGCCATGGCGGGCGGGCGCCGTCTCCGACGCGGCGGGATTCTTCCTCCCGCCACCAGCCATCTTCAACGGGCACGCACACCCGGCAACATGAGGCTGCAAATGTGCGTACTTCAAGTTCTGCGCAGCCCGGCGAGCAACGCCGGGCTCCTTCCGGCGACCGCCGGGCCGAGCGGACCTCGGCCCGCCGGCCCCAGGATCCCGTAAGGGACACTGTGCCTGAGCCGGCCAAAGAGTCGGCCGAACGGGGGCGGCCGCCGGGGTGTCGAGCCCCCGGCGGCACCGGTGGTGGGCTCGAGGCCCCCAAGTCTTCGAGGACTCAAGGGGGCGCCCGAGGCTCGGAAGCCCCGAGCGCTTCGAGCAAGCCGGGCGGCTCGACGGCGCTACCCCGACCGCGGGTGAGTCTTCCGGTCGATCTTATTGCACTATTTTTTTCGCGTGTGAGTATCTTGTCACGGTGAAATTTTTTGTTTTTCTCTTTCTTCCAGACTAAGCGTCCCCTGCGGACCTTACCATCCCTCCCCCCCATGCTGCCTACTAAGAGGCTGAGGACCACGGGAGGGTCGCTCGGCACCCCGTCGATGCCAGGTGGAGTGACTCTCCCTCCTTCCACTCCAGTTTGGTTAGAGCGGGCCAAGGATGCGCTTAGGCGTGGTAGGCTGATGGCAGCTGCGTCCCGTGCAGGTGTCGGGGCCGTGACCAAGGCCACGGAGGAGGAGGACGTCACCACCACCACGGCCTCGTCCGCCCTCCCGCTCGAGACTCTGTCGTTGTCAGGCGCGCTGGGCGACGCGGCGGCGGGCGACCAAGGGGCGACGGCGCCAGAGCCGGCGGCCTCTATCCCGGCGACGGGGGCTGGATCGGAGCAGCAGCCCATCCCGCTCGAGGACGAGAGTCCGAGCTCGGGCGCCAAGTCCTCCTGGCCAATCGGCTGCGCCGGCGAGGAGGAGCGGGGAGAAGGAGGAGGAGGAGACGCCGAGCGGCCAGCGATCGGCCGGTGGGAGATGTGGTGATGCGGGGCGGGACCGGTGCGAGCCTCGGCCCGAGCCGGGCCTCAACCCCTCCTCGGGATATGGAGGTCGAGTCCTCGACCGGGCAACGCGGGTCGAGGAGGGGGAGGCCCAAGCCGCCGTTCGAGAGGGCGCGCTCGAGGAGCACCCCGCCGCCACGCAAGAGGAGGAGAAGGCGGAGGAGCTGGTGGAGCAGCAAGCGGGGCCGGTGGTGCAGCCTGCCCGCCGCGGGCGTCGAGGAGCCCGGCCCGCGGGTGGAGCGCGGGGCGAGCCCGGAAGGAGCAGCGGCGCGAGCTGCGGCGGGGCCACTGGCGGAGCGGCCCACGCTACGGGCGGCGATGAGCGTCGGGGCGCGGCGGGGAGCACCACCGGCCGTATCGGCGCCGCTACAACCTCCACAGCGGCTTCTTTGGGGGCGGTGCCCCACCTCGTGCCTGACTCGGAGACGGGCGAGGTGAGGTTCGAGGCCATGACCGACGCTGACCAGTGGGAGGAGGCCCAGAGGAAACTGACAGCGGCCGCCATCGTCGACAGCCATATGCGGTCGGTCGGTCTTGGGCCCACCGAGCCCACCGATGCCTCTATCGAAGAGCGGAGGTGGCTCGAGGCGCGGGCGCTCGCCCAGGAAGCGTCCTCCTCCTGGAGCCAGCCGCAACGCCCGACAACCTTGGCCGAACGGGTGGTGACGGCGGGCGTCGATTTGGAGGCGGTGAGGAGTCTCCACTCCTCCGTCGACAAGGAGATGCGGGAGGAGTTCCCCTTATGGGAAAGGCCGCCGCTGGTGCTCCCCGACCCTCTTGACCACGAGGCTCCTCCGATCGTGATGAACGACCAGAAGGAGCTCGAGGCGTATACGGAGGCCGAGGAACGCCGGCAGTGGCTTGAGAACGCCTTGAGGACCGCCACAAATCGCTTGTTTCTGAGGACATGCCCCGGCTTCTTTCTGTGAGTACTTCTTGTTGCCCTTCTTTTAGGTTTATTGTGATTTATGATCTAATGCTTTCCCTTCATGGTTTAGACGACGCAAAGCCGCTCATATGCCAAATCGACGCACATTCTTCCTACTCAAGAGAGCGAGCACGAGATCCGGCGGTACGTGCGGATGGGGCAGGAGGCCGAGGGCGAGCGGCACCGCTTTGCTCGGCTCCTTCGAGAGGCCAACGCCGCCTTGGTCGCTGCCAAGGAGGACGCCAAGAAAGCCCAAGATGAACTCGCTCGAGTGGCGCAGGAGGCCGGGGCAGCGCAGCGGGAGCGCGGCGCTCGCCCAAGCCGCGCGGGAGGCCGAGGCGCTCGTCGAGTATACGCAGCGCATGCAACCTTCGAGCGCTCAAGAAGGATGCAGCCACGGCTTTGCGAGCTACAAGGCCAAATGCCGGGACATGGAGCAGCTCCAAAAGGAGAAAGCCGGCGTTGAGGCCTATGTGAAGGAGCTCCGTGCTATGGTCACCCGGAGGCCGCCGAGAAGGAGGCTCTCTCGAGTGCGCTCGAGGCGGAGAAGGAGCGGGTGACCGGTCTCCAAACGGAGGTGGCCAACTTCCGTCGGGTGGTGACGGACAAGGACCTCGCCATCCGGGCGCCCGGCAAGGCTTACGAGGAGGCTGCGCGTGGAGAAGCGACATCGAGCGCGCCTTCCGGAGAAAAGAAGGGCGAGCTCGCGCGGGCGCCGAACGCGAGCAAGGGCTCTCGACCCGCTGCACCGGTAAGTGCTCGAGTCTTTTAGTCCTTTTTTTGCGTGATTCGTACGTGTTGCTCGAGTACTTGATTGAGTACTTGATTCTTGTCGTCCTTTTTCGGGTTTGGAGGCGGACTGCGGACGCGCGTGAGTACGCAAAGTCAACCCACGCGGCGGGCGACCGCGTGCTCTCGGCCAAGGCCCACATCACCGGCGCCATTGACACCCTCGGCGCTAAGTGGGGCTTCCCGCCGGTGGTGGACGTCAAGGGGCCGGATGCGGCGAGCTATGCTAGCGGGTCCGTGAGTTCGGCGCCTCTGCGGGGTCGTATCCGGAGGCCCTTGTTTTTTCTTTGCGACCGGACGATGGCCATCTTCTACTCGGGGTTCGGCATCTCGAGGGAGGACGCCGGGCCGGGATGGAGGCCGTTGCGGCGGCTTCACCTACGTCGAGGGCGAGCAAGAAGGAGGGGTCAACCCCGGATTGAGGCTCAAGGCGAGCGAGGCAGGAGCGGGCGCCCTTCTTGGAGGCGATCTGCTGCGAGAAGTCCTTCCGCGATGTGGAGTAATCTTTAGCCGGCTGCGAGCCGAAATGCGGGCAACGAGGCCCTTGTAAGAAAACAAGTATTTTTGGTTATGGGAGTGGCCCAAGTGGCCTTGAACCGTAATACTTCGATGTTTATAATCGTTACGCTCTAATTTTTTTCTTTGCGCTCGATATCATTTTCCACTTCCTGCCTTTACTTTGTTTTAGCTAAGTGTTGGCGGCGTGCTCGAGCTACTTCGAGAGGGGATGAGTTAGGGTGCCGTAGCTCGGAAGCGTGGGAAGCCTTGTGCTCGATCGTCCGACTCGGTGAGCTCGAGGTGACGAAAACACTTAGCTTACGAAAACTTCGAGGCGAGGAGGGGAAAGAATACATCGGCGTTTTTTTCCGAAAAACTAGGTGCGTTTTTCGAGACTTCGGGGGTCCCCACTGGTCTAGCCCCGAGGGGCTTGACTTTGTGGAAACAAAGTCGAGCCCACCTTGTGTATGAACTAAAAGTAAGGAATCGACTCGTTTATTCATACTAGCGGTATATTTAGACAAAATATGTACAAAACATCGAGATCTAGGGGAAAAAGCGACGTAGCTGTTCGATGTTCCACGCGTTGGTGAGGGTCGAGCCTTTTTCGTCGGCTAACTTGTATGTCCCCGGTTTCAGCATCTTGACCACGATGAACGGACCTTCCCAAGGAGGAGTGAGCTTGTGGCGCCCCTTGTTATCTTGGCGTCGACGGAGCACGAGATCGCCGACCTTGAAATCCCTCCTGCGCACATTCTTCTCGTGATATTGCCGTAGCTTCTGTTGGTAGCGCGCAGAGTGTAGGAGCGCCGTGTCTCGGGCTTCTTCTGCTTGGTCGATGGCGTTTGCCAGCCTTTCCTGATTAGTCTCGTTCGTTGTAGGCCTTGAGTCGAGGGACCCGTACTCGAGGTCGGTGGGGAGGACGGCCTCGAGACCCATAGACCAAGAAGAACGGGGTGAACCCGGTGGCTCGACTCTCGGTCGTCCCGCGAGACTCCACGGGACGAGATGGGAGTTCAGCTACCCACTTGTTGCCGTGTTTGTTCAAGCGTTTGAAAATCCTTGGCTTTAGACCTTGCAAGATCATGCCATTTGCGCGCTCGACTTGGCCATTAGTTCGAGGGTAGGCGGCTGACCGGTTCACACGGATGTGGTACCGATCGCGAAGTCCAAGAACTTTTTGCCTATGAACTGGGTGCCATTGTCAGTAATGATGACGTTGGGGACTCCAAAGCGATGGATGATGTCGGTAAAGAACTCGACCGCTCGCTCCGAGCGGATGTTATTGATGGGCTTGGCCTCGATCCACTTGGTAAACTTATCGATGGCCACGAGCAAGTGGGTGTGGCCTCCCGTCGTCTTTTGAGGGTCCAACCGGATCGAGCCCCCGGACCGCAAATGGCCACGTGAGGGGGATCATCCGGGTGCGTGTCTTGGAAGATGCGTTTGCTTAGCGTAGAATTGGCATCCCTCACACGCTCGAACAAGCTCGATGGCGTCGGCAGTTGCAGTGGGCCAGTAAAAGCCTCGACGGAATGCGTTCCCGACAAGGGTTCTTGGCGCAGCATGGTGGCCACAAGCCCCCGAGTGCATGTCTCTGAGCAGTTTCTTGCCTTCCTCGATCGAGATGCACCGTTGGAGCACACCAATTGGGCTCCGGCGGTAGAGCTCTCTGTCATCCCCGTAAAGGACATAAGTTTTGGCTCGACGAGCTAGTCGCCTTGCCTCCGTTCGATCTTCGGTAACTCCTCGAATGAGATACTCGAGGAATGGTGCACGCCGGTCGGTTGGTGGGCTCGTAGCACAGTCGATCTCCATGGCTTGTGGCCCCGTCGAGGGGTGCGGTCGTGGGGCGAGCTCAACGGCCGGCCCCCCCGACCCCGAGTCCCACTTCATGGATGGCTCGTGAAGGTCTTTCGAGAAGACGTCTGGGGGTATTGGCGCTCGAGATGAAGCGATTTTGGCCAGTTCATCCGCAGCCTCGTTGAAGCGCCTTGGGATGTGGTTGAGCTCGAGACCATGGAAGCTGGCTTCCAACTTGTGTACCTCATTGCAGTACGCTTCCATCTTTTCGTCATGGCAGCTCGAGGCTTTCATCACGCTGCGAGTCGCCTCGAGCATCGAGGCGTCGGACCCCAAGCTCGATGGCAATGCGCAACCCGGTAACGAGTGCCTCATACTCTGCCATGTTGTTCGAGGCGGCAAAGTGGATGCGCACCACGTAACGCATGTGTACTCCGAGGGGCGAGATGAAGAGTAGGCCCGCGCCTGCTCCTGTCTTCATAAGTGACCCGTCGAAATACATGGTCCACGGCTCGGCTGGATGCGGGTAGGGGAGTTGGACGTCGGTCCACTCGGCGACAAAGTCGGCCGGCACTTGGGATTTGATAGCCTTTCGTGGGGCGTAAGTGATGGTCTCGCCCATGAGCTCGGCCGACCACTTGGCGATTCGACCCACGACTTCCTGTTCTCGGATAATTTCCCCAAGTGGGAATGATGTTACCACCGTTCTTAGGGTGGCTAAGAAAGTAGTCTTTGGAGTTTTCGACGGGTGAGCACGATTGCGTAGAGTAGCTTTTGGATATGGGGGTATCAAATTTTGGCATCGAGAGCACCTCACGCGATGAAATACACCGGCGGATTTGGACGGGGAGCGCGTGCCCCTCTTCCCGCCTCTCAACCACCATGACCCGGCCACTTGTGTGGTTGCGGCAATATAGAGGAGGAGTGGCTCGGCGGGTTGATCTCGGTGTAGGCGGTCGAGGTGGCACGAGCACGGGAGGGGAGGAGAGCATGCTCTTCGGCCTCGAGAGGGCTTCCTCCGCCTCGGTGTCCATGTGAAATGCTCGGATTTTTTGAGGAGTCGATACGGAGGCAAAGCTTTTTCTCCCAAGCGTGCGATGAATCGGCTAAGGGCGGCCAAACATCCCGTGATCTTCGTACCCCTTTCGGGTCTCGAATCGGCCCCATCCGCATGATGGCCGTAACCTTCTCGGGGTTGGCCTCGATCCCCGGCCAGGAGACGATGTAGCCTAGCGGCATGCCTCGAGGCACTCCAAAGACACACTTCTCGGGGTTCGGTTTGATGTTCTTAGCCCCGAGGCACCCGAACGTCAACTTGAGGTCCTCGACAAGGTTTTCGACTTTCGTGTCTTGACAACGATGTCATCCACGTATGCCTCAACCGTCTCTCCTATATGTTTGCCAAAAACATGAAGCATGCAGCGCTGATATGTTGCCCCGGCGTTTCGAAGGCCGAAAGGCATCGTGACATAACAGTACATGCCCATAGGGGTGATGAAAGAAGTCGCGAGCTGGTCGGACTCCTTCATCTTGATTTGGTGATAGCCAGAGTAGGCGTCGAGAAAGGAAAGTACTTCACACCCCGCAGTGGAATCAACAATTTGATCTATTCGTGGTAAAGGAAATGGGACTTTGGGACATGCTTTATTTAAACTAGTGTAATCTACACACATCCTCATTTTCCCATTCTTTTTCTCTACCAATACAGGATTAGCTAACCACTCGGGATGATGTACCTCCTTGATGAATCCGGCTTTCTCGAGCTTCTCGACCTCCTCGCGGATGATCCTGCGCTTCTCCTCGTCGAAGCGGCGCAGGCGTTGCTTGACAGGTCTCGAACTAGGACGGATCTCCAAGGCGTGCTCGGCGACATCCCTCGGTATGCCAGGCATGTCCGAGGGACTCCATGCAAACATGTCGGCGTTTGCGCGGAGAAAGTCGACGAGCACTGCTTCCTATTTGCTATCGAGGGAGGCGCTGATGACCAGCGTCTTCTCCCCCGAGGAGCTCGGATCGAGCGGGATCTTCTTGGTGTCTTCCGCAGGCTCGAAGTTGCCGGCCTGTCGCTTGGGTGTTGGAGCAGAGGGCTCAGCCGCCATGTGGTCGAGCATCATGGCTAGGTCTTCAGATGTTCCCATCACGTTTGTCAGTGACTCCCCGTACTCGACGCACTCCACATCGCAGTGGTAGGCGTGCTCGTACGTGGAGTCGATGGTGATGACTCCTTTTGGCCCCGGCATCTTGAGCTTGAGGTAGGCATAGTTGGGGATTGCCATGAACCGGGTGTAGCACGGCCTGCCCAGGATGGCGTGGTAGGTTCCCTCGAAACTGGGCACGTCGAAAGTTATGACCTCTCGACGGAAGTTCGAGCGTGTCCCAAAGACGACGGGGAGGTCGATGCGGCCGATCGTGAGCGCTTTCTTACCAGGTACCACTCCATGGAAGCCCCCGGCGCTCGGCTGGAGGTGAAGCTCTTGTGAGGCCGAGCCGCGTGAGGGTTTTCATGTAGATGATGTTGAGGCTGCTGCCTCCATCCATGAGAACTTTAGTGAAGCGGGCGTTGAGGATGATCGGGTCGACGACGAGAGGGTATGCGCCGAGATTGGTGACGTGCTCTGGATGATCATCACGGTCGAACGTGATGGGAGCATCTGACTAGTCGAGGCGAGGCGTGGCGGGTTTCGGGCGAAAACCTCCTGCGCTCGGCCTTCCGCTCTCGGCGTGTCATCTCGGGTGGTTGGGCCGCCGTAGATCATGAAGCACTCGGTGATGGGCGGGTACCCATCGTCGTCGTCGTTGGCTTGATCGTTTCCACCCTTGTCCTTCTTGTCGTCGTCCTTGTCGATCCCGAGCCGCTTGAAGTAGCCTCGAAGCATTCGGCCGGTCCTCGAGGTTGTGCTTGACCGGTTCCTTGTGGTACGGGCGGGGCGCCGGCATCTTGTCGAAGACGCCCCCATCCGGTGGGGGTCTAGGCTTCTTGCGTTCGGCTGCGGCCACCTCGTCTTCTACGACCGCACGCTTGCCTTGCTGGTTGCCTTTCTTCTTCTTCCCGTTCTTCTTTTGGGCCTTGCTCGAGCCCTCACCGCCTCCCGGGGACGGCGCGGGCTTGTTCCCAGCCCCACCAAAGAAGGCCCCCACGGCCTCGTCGTCGGCGGCGTAGTCGGCGGCGACGACGTCCATGAGCTCGTTCACCGTCTTTGGGCGGTGCGCCCGAGCTCCCGCACGAGCTCTTTGCAAGTGGTGCACGAGACGAACGCCGGGATGACGTCGTGATCTGGAATGTGTGGCGGCTCGGTGCGCGGCTTTGAGAAACGTCGAGCAAAGTCCGGAGAGATTCCGTGGTATTTTGCTTGCGATTACGGAGATCCCACGAGTTCTTAGGGTCGGATGTAGGTGCCCTTGAAGTTCCCCTCGAAAATCTGGACCGAGTCGGCCCAATCGTAGATCGATGGGGGAAGCTCCTCGAGCCACCGTCGAGCGGTGTCGGAGAGGAATAGTGGAAGCGGCGTATGATTGCCCTATCCTCTCGAGCCCTCCCGGCGCGGCAGGCCGGCGGAAATCGGCTAGCGAGCTCGGCTTGGTTTCTCCGTTGTACTTGACCATGCTCGTGGGGGTCGAAACGGGTTTGGCGACGGCGTGTTGCGGATAGCTCGGCCCGAAGACTCGAGGGCACGGCGGCTCGGGAGCTGCCGGTCCTCGTCGCCGTCGTAACGCCCCCTCGATGGGCCTTGTAGCCACGGTCCTCGGCACCCGCGGCCTTGCGTCGTCGGTTGTCGTTGATGTCATGACGCGCATCTTGAGGCGCGCGGTTGTCGAGGATGCGTTCTCGAGCGGGTGCTCTACCACCTCGAGGGGGTGCCTCCTGGTGGACGGAACCCTCCCGCTCGTGCCGTGGTTGTTCTGGGGCTACCTCACGCTGTCTCGAGGCCGAGCTTTCGGCCTGCTGGACGGCCGCGACTTGGAGGAGCCCTTGGATCTCATCTCGTATCCGCAATGCATGCGGATTCGAGGGCGCCGGCATGTCCCGCAGCAGCATAGCTGCCGCAAGGACATTTTGGCTTGCTCGGGGGAAATGGGCTGGCTCGATCGGCACCTCTGGCCGCCCGTCGTTGACGATGCGGTTGAAGACGTCTCGGGCCCTTCCTCGAGCGCCAAGAGGTCGAGGTGGAGGGAGCTGGTTTTGCTCAAGGGTCCTCTTGAGCAAGTCCAAGTTCGCGTGCTCCGCCTCCATCTTGGTCTCGATTTCCCGGATCTGGGCCCATTGAGCTGCCAGGGCGTCATCTTCGGGCCGTCGATTGTCTTGAGCTTGTGGTGGCGGTCCGCGCGGCCCGATCGCCTGCAGGGCTCCCGCTGCCGATGTCCCGACCGGGGGTCACGTACCGCCGGTTAGGCTGCGGGGACGGCCATAGCGGCGCCATCTCTGGTTTCTTCATCCGACGGGACGTCGTCGTTGAGATGAAGAAACTCGCGAGCCGGGTCATAGCACCCTGAGTCCGAGTCATCGGAGTCTGGGCTAGCGCTGGACGGCGTCCAGGGCCTCCCCGTGCTCTCCTCCTCGATCCGGCCCGACGCATATTCCCGGCCGTGTTGCGGCGTTGTGAGCCGGTGCTCACAAATCCGCGGTCCACCGACGTCGGCCACACGATCTCCAAGTTCATAGTGGCATGCGGGGAGGGGGCCGGGGCTCTCCTCCCGCGGTCCCATGGTGGCCGGATCGCGTTGGCATATGTAATGGCGGTGTTGGTGAGCCCAAGCGGAGCTGCGCCGAGCTCGGTATAGCCCGTGTGGCAACAGGTTGGGCGACGTCGGCCGTGCGTGCGCTCGAGGCGCCACGCCGGGCTCTCTCGGTGAGCGCATGGCGAACGTGAAGCCAGGGTCCACGTCAGGGACTCCCTGTCCACGTGCCACCCCCTGCCGCACACTTGGCACCCCGGCTGGGTGCATCGTGGCGTCTGGCCGGGAGGGCACACGAGCAGGGTGCTCAAGGCCCTGTGCCTGCTGGTGGTGATGCCGATGCTGGTGGCGTCGGCGACGTGGTGGCGAGCCGTGGTGGCGCGGTCGGCGCGCGGCCCCATCAGCGTGTGGGGGTGACGAGCGTCCCCTCCTGGTTCACCGATCGAGAGTAGAGCCATGTCGTGGCCTGGGCCGAGCGACACGAACTCTAGACTCCCAAACCAGATCACCGTGGCGAACGGGAGCGAGGAAGCGGGTGATGCCATCCGGAAAATGGCGGGGAATCGAGCGGAAAACACGCAGTACCCCTACCTGGCGCGCCAACTGTCGGTGTTTCGTACCCCGGGGGGTATAACACCAACGAGTAAATTTCTATGCATGCTCCCTATTCCGGATGGTGATGCAAGATGGACACAAGCGTTTATCCTGGTTCAGGCAAGGAGTGCCCTACGTCCAGCAGAGGGGAGAGTTTTGTATTATCTTGCACCGGGGTGCTTGTACAGGGGTGAGTACAAGGTAGTCCTGAGACTTAGTGAGTGAGTGTGAGTGAAGGCGTAATACGTCAAAACGTCGTCCTAGACTAGGTCCTGGCATCCCCTTTTATAGGCCAAGAGGAGGCTCAGGAGTACAGAGTAGATAGGGCTGTCGTGGGCGTGACGTCGAGGTACATGCGCCATGTCGAGTCGTTGAGACTGTAGACGCTCCCCTTTGTCGGGCTCGAGTCTGTAGCGGTATGGTTAATGATGGCCTGCTCGTCCTTCTCGGTCGTGGGCTGACGTAGTTGAGGTGCGGTGCTGGTGTGGCCGAGCACGTGCGCCCGGGAACCCTGCGGTATGGTCGTCGAGGTGGGAAAGACAGGGCACTGCTTGCTCCGTACGCCAATCGCGTCCGCCATCACTTCCTCGAGCGCCTTGGGGCCGGCTCGAGGGGTCGTCGACCCGAGCGATGGGACGGCACGACGTGTTTGACGGTGCGGGGGCTTGACTACGGCGCCTAAGGAGGGACGTCGCACGTGGCACAGTGCGTAGCGTGGCTCCACAGTGGCACCTGCCATCCTTGAATCCAGGGGATGGGCGGCGTAATGGCGGAGGCGACCGGCGCACGTCCCACCATTGCGGGCCCTGTAGCCATGGGGTTAGGCGGTGTCAGAGTACTTTGGCGCTGTTCGAGCCCTGTAGCCGCGTGCGTGCTCCGGACAGGCAATGATTGGGGGCAGACTCGAGCGGTTGCTCGCTCGAGCGTTCTCCGTCCCGCTCGAGCGGTCGCTGGCTCGAGCGGTTTATGCTACCGTCTCGAGCGGTCGCTCGCTCGAGCGGTTTCCGTACCTCTTTCTCGAGCGGGTGAGCGGCCACTGCTCGAGCCAGAAGGTTTCTGAGGTTTTGTGGGCCTGGCAGTGGGCCGGCCCAGTATGAGGAGGATTGGGGTTTCTCTGGTCAGTTAGCTTTTGGGATTTTTAGAGAGGGATGAGGCCGATTTGCTCATCTCTAATTCACCCAATTTAGGACCCCCTAATCTAGGTATCCGACAGGATTGTTGTATTGAATCTTCACCCCACTATGGACAATCTTTTATAATTCATAACCTTTTCGTCTTCTCTCACATATATGGACCAAGGAATTGTGAGCACCACGATATATATGTCTTATATATGATCTATGCTAATCCTTGCTCCCAACTCTATATCCCGTGATATGAGACCTAAAGGACTTCCATCCATCGTCCTTGTACGTCTTGCTAGGTCCTCTATCTCTATCCTTCTTATTGTCTACTCTTGAGATCATCACCTGGCATGGATCTTCAAGGTGCGTCTATGCGTTTCCCAATGTGAAGTTGAACTAGCCTTATCATCCTCTCCTCTAAACTTCGCAATCACCTTTTCACCTTGCATGTGATGCCTAACCATGCAAGATCTATACCTATGTTATGTCGTGAGAGATTACAAATTCGTAGTAAACTTAGTAATGACGTCTTGATTAATAATTGACGGTGCCATGATGTACCCAAGAGCTTCCTGTGGGTGCACACACATGGATGTTGTTTGGCACATGCTGGTGACGTGATTTGTAATCATGACCCATTATATAAGTTGCTCTACTGTGTTATCTCATTATGAACATTTCTTTGGACATCTTACTATGTCAATTCGAGAAACTAGACCTTGTCCTCTAAATTGATTTTATCATAATCCATAAACCAATGTCTCATAGCTCTTGATAAGTGAGCACACAAAGATCAACTTATTTTTTCGTGTGACCAACTTTTCTCTGCTATGATTGACCTTTATCAATCTATAATTCTTTGATGACTGTCACTAGAGATCCCGAAGCAATCTCGGATCCTTCCGGTTGATCCATATTGACCTTGGAATTCATCCATTGCACAAAGTGAACCTTAACAAGGAAGTGCAAAACCTCCAAGAATCGAAGTCCAATCACCCTCTACGCTTTTCGGAGGATAAATAGAAGATCATGCATTACTTCTCTTTTAAGTAATGCTAATTCTGTCACCTTGTCTTCATATCTTAGTGTATGAAGCATCTGAGTTTTCTTTCCATGTCAGGTTTGGTAATCTTGTAACAACCTAGAGGAACCATGTTCAACTTTGTTGTTAATCCTCAAAAAGATCTTTGTATCATGTCTTATCCATAATTTTGAAACCAAACTGGATAGTCGCCTTTACCTTTAGGGGTATGGGTAATCCCTGATTTGTTTATCTGTCCTGTTCTAGGTCTTAGAAACACTCTGGGAAATCAATCTTTATCTTTGATAGCGGTCTTTGGAAAAATCTCAGAATCTCTATGTCATGTCCCGCGAAAGCTTTTGAATTAACCTTGATCATCTACTTTACCTTGATCCCAAGTCTCTCCGAATCTCGGGACGAGATTCATGTTAAGTGGGGTAGTCTGTCACACCCCAAAAATCTCATTTTGGGATGTGA